>JASSUY010030829.1:0-52496 GCA_032466535.1 Forpus xanthops | reverse complement strand
GGTTGATGAGAAAATGAACATGAGCCGGCAGTGTGCTCTTGCAGCCCAGAAAGCCAACTGTATCCTGGGCTGCATCAGGAGTGTGACCAGCAGATCAAGGGAGGTGATCTTGCCCCTATAGTCTGCTCTCCTGAGACCTTACTAGAAGTACTGTGAGCAGTTCTGATGTCCTCAGCATAAAAAGGACATGCAACTGTTGGAACAAGTCCAGAGAAAGTCCACGAGGATGATCAACGGACTGAAGCACTTCCCCTATGAATATAAGATGGTAGTTGGGGCTGCTCAGCCTGTAGAACAGAAGGCTGTGTGGAGACCTCATAGCAGCCTTCCAGTATCTGAAGGGGGCCTATAAGGGATGCTGGGGAGGGACTCTTCATGAGGGACTGTAGTGAGAGGACAAGGGGGAATGGGTTCAAACTTAAATAGGGGAAGTTTAGATTGGATGTGAGGAAGAAGTTCTTTACTGTAAGGTTGGTGAGGCACTGGAATGGGTTGCACAGTGAAGTTGTGAATGCTCCATCGCTGGCGGTGTTCAAGGCCGGGTTGGACATAGCCTTGGGTGACATGGTTTAGTGTGAGGTGTCCCTGTCCATGGCAGGGGGGTTGGAACTAGATTATCTTAAGGTCCTTTCCAACCCTGACTATTCTATGACTCAATGATATATATGCATACATATACATATATATATATATAAAGTGAGATAGAGAGTACCTTAAATCTTCCAGACTCTAAGTAACCATTAGTTACCCTAACAGGGGGTCTGGCATGCTGGATACCCTGATAGTACACATTCAAATACCACTGAGGCCAATTCACATTTCATCTTTCTAAGACAATAAACTCCATTTAAGCTCCTTCCAGGTATTTGGACAAATACCTGCTCCTCACAAACCCCTTGTGCCCCTGCACCCAGTGGGCTCCTGTGATTCACCCCCAGACCAGCCCTGGGAGGGTGTAGGTGGGAAATGGGGCACTGAAAGGGAATAGACGTACTCAAGATCATGCAGCAGCCTGTGCCAGAGCCTGAACCTCTACCCAACCTGCTAGGATAGAGATTCACCAATGGCCCCCCCTCCCCAGTGACCTGCTCACTCAAGACAGTAAAGATCACGTTTCTTTTATCACCCATAAAACATCTTTCCTCTTTTTTGGCCCCACGGGCAGAGACTTGGGTCCAGAAAGGCCTGTTTTAATATTCAGAATGCATAGACTTTCAGCTAGTTATTACATCCACACCTCTTGATCGAAGGTCCTTAAGGAACACAATAAATGGAGACTTAGAGACCTCCAGTAATGGAGAACTGACAACATCACTGTTAGTTATAATTCAAACAGAGCGTTATTTCCACATGGAATCTGTCTAGCTTCAGCTTTCAACTCCTTGATGTTCTGTATTTGTCAGTTTGAAGAGCCCTCTGCGATTTCCATTCCTATCTGAATGCCTATTTTCACTATTAGGTTTGTAGGATCACTGCTTAAAGACCTCCTGAGAGGTTTGCACTTGTTGGGTCTCATGGAATTACAAGGTTTTTTCAGTTCTCAAATAAAACCTGTAGCTCTTTGTACCTCTAAATCCTGGACAGTCTGATTTCAAAACACTGTTTAGATGAGTAGTTACTGAACCCTGTGCTGCTGTGCACATCTCGAAAGCCCCCTGGCATTATCTGGGGAAAATAGGATGCATCAACACCACATATTTGTGTTGCAGTCCCAATTCAGTGAAGAGTCAGCTTTTTATTTGACATTTCTGTTAAATTATATTCTGTTAGATGTTAAATCCTACCATTACCTCAGCCACCAGCTACTTCAGTTTGGTGCTGCCCTGGCAATGCTGAAGGCTCTGCTCTGAAAACATCTATGGTTGTGGTCCCCTTTGCTTGCTTGTTTGGCTCAGTGCTGTATAACTATGCATTTTCTCTGTAACAAGGCCAGTGCAAGGGGAGGGGAAGACCTGCCACACCACAGCTGGGAGGGATTTAGGACTCGGATAAAGGAAGCTCTAGCCACGAGCTACCACTATCCTCAGAGCACAGAGATGCTGCCCGTGCCTCACCTCCTCTTCCAGTTTGATGACCTTGGCTTGTGCATTGTTGAGGGCCTGGTCGAGGATCTCGATGTGCCTCCGCTGGTCCTCATTGGCAGAGCGCACAGCTGCCAGCTCCATCTCCAGCTTCTCCTTCTCTTTCAGGTGCTCTTTGTCTGGAAGGAAGACAAGAACAGGAGCCATTCCAGCAGGACAGCTCACAAGCTGGGCCATGCACCAGAGGTAAGCTGCCACCTCCCTAGAAAAGCAAGATTTATGTGAAGCAGCAGCAACTGGGGCCATTAAAACACAGTGCTGAGACACCATGGGCAAGGAGTTTCTGCTATCAAAAAAGGCTCAGACCTTCAATGCCAGCCTAAAGTGAGTACCAGCAGCAGAGATGAATGGCAGCTTGGGCTGCATCTGCACTAAACAGCACTTGTGGATCTGAGCAGGGCCTCATAAAGCAGTTCTGCTGAACTACTAGCATGTTCCCCAGACAAATCTTGGCTTGCACCAGCCACTCCTTTCCATACAGCACCCTGCCTGCCAACAGCCTACATCAAGGACTGTCTATACCTGCCTAATCAGATGTTGTTGCCCTTCTCTAAGAAAGAAACCTCAGACCCATGGACACAAGCTGTGCTGTTCCTGGTCCGTTTTACTTGCAAAGATGGAGATCACAAGAGATGTGAAGCCAAAAAATAAACACAGGTCTGTGCTGAAAATGGAAACAGGGGAAAGCAATAAGGAAGAATAAGATGGGAGGCATCTGAGCAAGCCATGCAGAAGAAAGGAGGCATTTCAGCCCTGCAGGGGTCCTGGGTGACTCTCCAGTCCAGCACGACCTAAGGGTCCAGTGATCAGTGCTCCCCTCCTCTTAAGTGCCTTAACGCACCAGGAGGGAGGCTAAAACACACAGATAACACAGGAAAACCATTCCTTTTTTGGGTAAGATTTAAAACGATGTTATAAAAAGACCTGGCTAAATTCAGTCAGCTTTGCTCACATCTTTTGCTTCAGCAATGAATTGCAGGCCCACCACTGACGCTGCTGGCGAGCTGCCTGGGGAAACACTTGGCTCCATCTAACTCTGCCCTGACAGCACTGAGAAGCCATTTCAGGGAACATGAGCCCCGCACACCAGTTACTGGATCCCTGATGTTGGACCACAAAGAGTTAATGATTGGAGCAAGCAGGGATGAAGGTTTCATTCAGTGAAACCTCAGGTTTCAAAATCTGGCCTTTACTCTGACTGAAAACAGAAACTGGGCGTTTAGAAGAGAAATTTCCTCCAGAAATAATTTGGCATCAATTAAACCTGTTTTGGTTTTTACCTTTTTAAACACAGGATCACAGAATTTATTATTTTTCAACTGAAGTGAAAAGATGCTCCAAAACCACTGAAATGTAGAAAACCTGCCCCTATTACCCAGCCTGTCCCAACCAAGTGTGACCACTCAAGCTGGAAGCTCTACCATCCACCTCCCTGCAAGGAGGGTCAGGAAACCTCACGTGGCCAAAGCCAGCCCATTTCAGACCTCAACTACCCACAGAAGGGCCTTATTCCTCCTTAATTACAGGCAGGATGACAGCAGGTTTAATTTACACACTACTGGTAGGTGCCTGCAGCAAGGTGAGAAGGAGCTGAGTCATGGAGAACAATGAACAAGTGGACAGGGCGAGCCCAAACCTACCCGGCTATCTTCCCATTTATCCTAAAAGGAGGAATTCAGCACCTCACAAAAAGAAAATGTGGAGCAACACTGGCACATTTGCTTCTGCAAAGCCCTGTGATTGCTGCACACACCATGCCACCGACTGCCACCAACATGCAGATCTCTTCCTTCAACGTGAGCACATCAGATTCCATCAGACTGAACAGAAGGAACATTAGAATGTAGAGAACAAAAGTGAAAATCTGGGCAAATTATCAAGCAGCTAATTCCAATAAAGGCCAAAGAAGCTGGAAGATGAATGCTACTTCAGCACTGTGGCACTCCCCCATCTCATGGTGGGACCGCACTACATTTTCTATCCTCCCCTGAAAGGAGGACAAGATGATGCTGCACACAAAATAATCACTGGACCAAACAGAAAGATGGCAAGAAAAAAATCACTCTCAACACTTCCCCATGCCAGCTTCTCCCTGCAGAATGCTGGAGACACGGCTTTATGACTGCTTTCCTATATTGTGTTAATTTTTAGCAGAGGAGGACTGCATTGGATATACCTTCACTTCTCTTCAAGTACATCCAAGGTACCCTGAAGTCTAAAAATGCTGCTTTACAGTGCTGCCTTGCATACACCTTCTGCTTTTTACCTAAGAGACTCCAGCTAATCACTGTTTCCATTTTCTGGTAGGTCACTGAAGCATCCCATTACAGAACAGCTCCCAAAAGGCCTCTTTGCTGCAATTTACAGTTGTAATCTCATGGCTTTCCAAACACTGCCTCTGTTGTACCTCAACACTCTGAGGACATTACACCTATAGTCTGGCTGAAGAAACAGGAGACAAAGGAAAGAGCCTGCTTCAACGCTTCACAAACAGCATTTTTGTCTTGTGAATCTAGGTAGATACATCAACAGCAGACCAGTTTTGACCCTGCTTTGAAGAAGAAGCATCAGACAGATAGAGTCAATCTGTGACACCTTTTCCCCTCACTCAGATACAACCCCCAACTTTTCACCCATTACATCTAAGTATCAACTTATTTGACCAATTTAATGCCCATCCTTAGCTGCTTTTCTCCTTGCTGTGACATGCAGAGTGCATTTTAAATACACTCCTTGCTTCTACAGAATGACCACTAATGGAGGAGAAAAGTACATCAAATTATGGCATTGAGAGCCTAATTTGGCTACTAGAGATTAGGCAAATAAAAGACTGGCTCTCATACCATGTCCACTGTGGTGTTTCCAACAATTCCTCTTACAAATGTTCTCTTTTGTATTTCTCTTATTGCCTTTCCCAATGGTGACTCTTTGCTCATAGATGCTAATGCCACAGACACTCTTTGGTGACCATGCCTTTCCGGAGTGAAACCTGTGGGGCTGTTAGCCTCTCATCAGTCCTGCAAATCCTGACATGGCAAGTGTGTGGAGGAGCTCTGCCATTCATTCCATGGGCAAGTGCATATGTCACAGCTGCCACTGGTCATCCTTGGACCAGCTGATTCATGAGCATGGGCCCACAAGAGTGACCTCTTCTGCTCATCCAGCTCAAGCCAGGACTTGGCCAACTCCAGTGGCCTGACCTTCCCAAGAGGATGCTGGGGCAGGGAGGCTGAAGAGTGGGACATGCCCTTTGTGCCCCACCACTCTGCCCAGAGGCCAGAAATGAGTACAGCACTTGTTGCCTGCTCCAAAGACCTTCCAGCAGCTGGTTCCCACCCATAAGAATGAGCTAAATAAATGAATAAACAGAGCCCATTCACTCCAGCCAAGAGGAGGTTCCCCACAGCTTTACTGAATTCTTTGCCCATTAAACAGGGCCAGGTTGCCGGGCATTGACAATTCCCTCCAGAGGATTAGCAAAGCCACTGTCCGTCCATCTGTCCCTCTGCCTGAGCCTTGCTGCAGCCCTTGCAGCTGTGATTTGAGTCTGACTAAGCTGAGCCTGGAGCAGCAGCAATGCAGAACTAGGAAATGAAGCGTTTCTTTCCATCCCCACTGGCAGGTCTCCATGGGAAGAAAAAAAGCAAGCAGATACCAATGCCAAAAGAGCCTACTGCAGTTTTCTCCTCCTGCAGTTTCGCTCATAAATGGCATGCTTCCCACAGCCCTCTGGAGTTTGGGCCACACCAGCACCAAGAAAAGGCTGAGAAGCTGCAGGAGGCTGTGCTCAAGTCCCTGAGTCCATTTTCTCCCATAGTTAATGGGGATTCCACAGCACAATTAATAATTATGATCAATTATAATGTACTTAACAATGGTTCGGGGTACAGGTGGTCACCAACCCAAGCTGGGATGCAGAAAGGTTTGGTGCTCTGTTGTCAGAGGAAGTCACTGAATCTCCACTGTAGCCAGTGATGGCTTCACTTACCCTACAAAGTATTGTGGGCAGCTTGGTCTGATTTACATCTTGGGCATTCCATTTGTACGTCATGTAGTACAAGTCAGGGGAGGATTTGACCTTCACGTGTTGAAAACTGAAATCAGATTTCCCATGCCCCTTCCCTTTGGAGGGCAGGGGGAAGTCAAATATCCATTTTACTAGGTGACACTTCAGGATGCTGCTCCATGCGCTGGTGCCCTTGGCTCTGGGTACACGAGGGCAGCAGCTTCCCCTTCCCAATGTGCAGCTCATGGGCAAGGAGCTCTGTATCACTTGCCTTTGCAGCTTCTGCCTCTGCCCTGATTATTTCCTATGTTAATACTGGATGGCTGTTAGTCTGCCCAAAATCCCACCTTTAAAATCATCTACTGTGGCTGTTTTCTTTGGCTAGATTCATTTGATGAGAATATTCCTTTGCCTGGGATACTTGGGACAGAAATATGTGCACGAGTATGAGTCACATCCACTGAGCACTCCCAGGAAGCATGAGGGTCTACCAACACACCACCAAAACTGTCTTCACATCCTACTAATGGATGCAGAGCTACATGGATGGGTACAGACCCCAAATCTGCCTAAGACACCTGAAAAAGCAGGCCCTTGGAGAACCCCTGCTCTGACAGTGTCTCCAAGTCCAGAAATGTCAGAAAGACACACAGACTCATATTCTACCAAAACAAATTTCTCCCATGATATGCTGTATCATAAGCTTTCTGTCTCTCTATGCCCTCTAAACCATCCTTGGTCTTCCTGCCTCTCTGCTTCCACAGTGCTCTCAGCCTCCTCCTGCCTGGCTCTTCTCTCACCTGTATGGGCCCATACCCCTTCTTTGGTTGCTGCTTCATGTCTTTCCTTAAAAGAACCTTTTCCACTCACAGACCATCACATAACTCTGATGAAACTAACAGACTGTGAGTTCTCTCCTATGTCAAGACAACAGCAGTGTTTTTCTTAGGCACAAATGCCTGGCCCTTAATTCTTTGAGGCATGCAGCCTGGCTTTACCTATAATTATTACAAAGAATTAGAGCTTTTGTCACCTCTGGTCTCCATTTCAGTAATGGTGAGCTCTGCAAGGAACTGAAACAATCCTCTCACATCCTGCCTTGTCAGACTTCTTTTACGGGATTTTTATTCCTATTACTGCAGCGTTACCACAGTATTAATTCTCCAGTATTACCAAGAAGGAGCATTAAAACACCTCAAGAGCTTTATCTTTCCTTCTTTATCATTATGGGACTGGCTTAAAAATTATAACTTTTAGGGACCCACTGATGTTGGAGTCTTTTTTCTGACTTAGCTATACATGTTACAGGTCACGTGTTCGGGCTCTTTTCCATAAATACATGGAATATAAATCTGATTTTCTTTCCTAATGATTTGTATTTACTAATCTGACTTAACAAGCTACTATCCTTAGGAAAAACACAGAATTGCAGCAGCTGGTGGGAGTGCACGGAGGCACCATTTTTTTCTCTTATTCTAAAAATGACTAATTCAGTCTCAGTAGCCAAGTGTACACATGGCAGCTAAAACAAGCTGCACCCCTCCTCCTCTGAGTTTCCTGCCTAAGCATGCCATCAAAAGATGACAAGAGGATACAGACTGTGCTTGCAACCCCCCAGGTTGGCAGTGAAGTGCAGCCCTGGTCATGGCCTGCCTCTGGACAAGACTCATGAACAATCTCAGCGTACAAATCATAGAATCATGGAATGGTTTGGGTTGGAAGGGACCTTAGAGCTCATCCAGTTCCAACCCCTGCCACAGGCAGGGACACCTTCCACTAGAGCAGGTTGCTCCAAGTGCCATCCAACCTGGCCTTGAACACTGCCAGGGATGGGGCAGCCACAGCTTCTATGAGCAATCTGTGCCAGTGTCTTACCACCCTCACAGTGGAGAATTTCTTGCTAATGTCTTATACAAATCTATCCTTTTTCAGCTTAGAACCATTCCCCCTTGTCCTGTCACCACATGCCATTTTAAAAAGCCCCTCTCCAGATTTCTTGTCAGCCCCTTTATGTATTGGATGTAGTCAGCAACAGAGGATTTCCAAGCAACATCTTTTTTTGGACTCTCAGAGGGGTGTTTTAGGTGGGTAGCTTGATATCGAGGTCATTACTGAGCATGCAGCAGCCCAAAGAGCATGACTGAAGAGGACCTGCCTTACATGTGCCCATTTTTCTATTCTTGGAAGCACTTTGCATTGCATTAGTAGCATTTAGCCCTCTGTCCTAGCCAGGAGACACTCCAAGCATCCAGACCATCTCATGTGATAGGATCCGAAAGCTATATTTGTTTGTAAGCTGTGAATTGATAGCAGCAGTATACAAGAGCTCAGCACAACTTCTCATTGCTAGATATTTATCAGCAGAAGTCCAGAGCATGATTATGCACTGGAAAGTGCCTCAAATAATTGAGTCCATCCTGGCAATTTAACTCTCCCTTTTAGCTACCACTTCATGGGAACACACAGGAAGTCTCTATATGAAGACAGCAGACCCCAGTCTGCAGTTTGCACTGTGCAACTTACCCTGTTTGAAGTCTTCCCAAGGATGACAACACCTACATAGCAATGCTATTTTTTTAACAGATCATCCTTTGGATTCACAACAGCATCTCTATGCCCTTGTGGCAATCACTAATACGGCAAAGCTAACACAGTCATGGAAAACATCATTAGATTCTCTTCTGGTTTGTGCACACATGCACCAACTGACCAGTGAAGTTGCTGTGTTGGCATAAACGAGATGGCTCTCCTGCATTTGGAGGAACTGGTGGACATTGCAGTGAGGCACACTGAGTATCAGACACTAATGGAGGCGGCCAGTTCTCCACTTAAGGATCTGCAGTTACAGCTCATCTTTCAAGTAAGCTCTTGGTGCAATAAATAAAACAGAAGGATTAGATGTACACAGCATTCAGCTTCAATGGGATTTTCAGCCCAAAAGGTACTGCACAAGCCCTTCTGGAAGCATGCTGAAGGTGCTCAGGATACAAGAGAAGCCACACACTCATGCAGCATCCAGCTTCTTGGATTTTGGATTGGATGGTCACATGAAGCCATCAGCACATGGCACGGAAATGCTGCAGCACTGTGTCCAGGCATTATGGGAGCCTAAAATCTGTTGGGAATGGATGCTTTTGTTGTAAAATCTTTGCCTTTTCAGTCCTTTGTGAAAAGGATGGTCCAAGCTCTGCTCTCCCTCCTGTTAGTCAAACCAAGGCACTGACAACAAGTCAGAGGTTGCTCTGGGCTTTTCCCAGCCAAGCAAAGAACCTGGCTTCCCTAAAAAGCGTGTATCCATAGAGATGATCCCTGCAAGCAACACTTCACCATTTCAGATAAATATTTATCAAAAATGAGCTGTGTTTCTATTGACTCCCACTGCCTGCTTCTGGTGCTCAAAAAGAGAAAACAAACAGTCTAAACAATCCAGTCTGAAGCTTAAGTCAGAGTATGTAATGAATTAGCCGAGTAAAACCAAGGCATAAGGACAGTAATAATTAACAGCCAATTATTCACCTCCACTGCAGCACACATACACATCTATGCGACTTCAAACCAGATTAGCACAGTACTCACTCTGAGTGACATAAAGGCCCTCTGTTGACTTATCCTCATGCCCATCGAAGTCTCTGCTGGCCAGCTGCCTATTGGCTGTCTCCAGTCGCTCTGCAGAAAACAGGAAATACTTTAAGTATAAATATATGTATATAAAATTGTAGGCCAAGCAAGGAAATTAGATGCATGCCAGCAGAGCAGTATAAATAGACTCTCTGAAGGAGGACACTAAGATGGAGGCTGACACATACATAAAAGATGAGGCCTTTGACCTCTTCCATGAAGCTGTGTCATTCAGATCTACACAAAGCAGAGGAAAAGCCTCTGTCATGCCGAGGCAGTTCATTCCTCACAATGTCCACAATGCACAAGGCATGTGCAATCTGAATTACCCAGCACTGAAAGGGGACAGGGGCCTTCCTGCAGTGAAGTGCTGCCTCTGGTGCAGTAAGATGCCCTCGGGGAAGGCAGCCCCCAGCCCAGTGACATCAACCCTTGGGGATGCCTTGGGAAAGGAGCAGTTTTCTGCAGCCAGGAACAGCTTTCCTTAGGAAGGTCCTGCCTTTAAGTATCGCCCTCCTCCAAAAAGACCAAGCAAACATCCTCGCACCACTGCAAAAAACCATCAGCCAGCTTGCAGAAGGCAGCTCACTGCAGAAGGAGGTACCAAAGTACCTCCATCAGGGACCTGGACAGGTAATAGCTACCCAACATACCTCACATTTGCTTTTTGGAAAGGATATACCCCGATTTTATGTTTTTAATACAAGAAAGAGATACCCTTTAGTACTTGCTGCTGGTTCATGAAGGCACCGATTTATGGGTTGTATAGTACTGCTCTATAGGCAACCTGCCCTTCAGCTTGTTAAGAGCTGAATGAGACTTCAGGTTTGGTGGTCTGGCTGTCAAATCAGTATTTGCAAGTGCTAAACGCAAAGGCACTCTCTGAAACTGACTCTCATATTTTGGCAGATGGTTTCCTCGCCACTGGTACACTGGAACATCCTCACATGATAAGCAAGGCCTGATTTCTCCAGATGTTCATCTAAAACATATGTGAAGCTACTTGTCTAAAGGTGTGGAGCTTCTGAGAAGTGAAACACCATGTCAACAGAGGGGGAAAACCACGCAAGCAAGTGCAACGTACCACGGAGATCCCTGTTGAAGTCATGAAGTCTCCTAATTTCTCCTTCAAGCTTGTTTCTCATCGCTTTGTCCAGAGACTCCCTCTTAGTGGTGGTCTTGACCAAGCCCTCATAAGCTTCTGAAATCCTTTGAATCTCTATTTCAAACTGAAAACAGAGAAAGCTCCTGTTACAGCCCAGCAGGAACATGTCCCATCCCAGTGTTTTCCCATCATGTTTCAATGAGGGTTGGGGCAATGCTCATGCTGAATGTCACACCAGCCACCAGTTCTACAATGACCAATCTCCCCAGTGGAGGATGGCATGAAGCCCTGGCAGTGCTGGAGGTTCCTGTCCTCCAGTATTGTGAGGCAGCTCACCATGCCCCAACACCCCATGGACTCCCTGCTGATGGCTCCCATAAAAGCTTGGAGTGGGCCAGCCTTGATGTAACTGCTCACTTGCCTTCACTCTATGACTAAAGTGGCTGCTTTAGCACCATTCAAGAGCAGAAACGAAGAAATGGTGAATTTGTGTGGGATGTATTTTTGCATAGAAAGTGTTGTAGAAGGCAAGATTTGCTATTCTGCCAGATCCCAGATCCAAAACTTAGCTCTGGGTACCATCAGAAGTGTTCTAGGCTCAACTCTGACCTCATGTCAGTTTTAAACTGTTGTGGTTCACCCTTCCTGTCCTTGACTGAAGACTGCTCTATACAAGAAACCCTACAACAGATCAAAGAAATTGTCTGGGTTTTCTGTTTTCTTATCTTCACCTCACTGAAGTCCAGCAAACTGCAGGTAGGGCATGCAGAAGAAGTCCTTAGTAGTGGACTTGCACCTTTACACCTGAGCCCAAAAGACTGACAGGAGGATAGTCCCCAGTGGAGTTTTGCTGTTCAGGTCAATCCCAACAATTCTTTTAATAAGCCAATGTCATGTTAACTGTTACCTCTTCATTAAAATCATTGCTGCAGGAATGAACAATGCCAATGTGAGAAAATGCTCCTGCATGCCTGGCCCTTGTGTTTATGGAGAAAAGCTTGATAAGGTGCACAGGCTGGAAAACTATGAGATAAATATAGCCTCCCACATACCTTTCTAAATGTGGTGCTTTTTAGCCTCTTGAAGCATGAGTGGGATGGATTCGTGATTTGTTAAGCCAAGGTGCAAGCCCACCTCCACTTGCAGTAGAGGCAGGTCCACCTCCAGGGCTCACTAAGCTTTAGGTGTAATTTGCCAGCTGCAGCACTTGCAGAATACAAGCTTCAGGGATGTTGTTCTTAACTAGGAAAGCAGGTCCTTCTTCCCCACCCTGCTGAGGCATGGCCAGACACCACGTGTGCCTCCACCACAAGAACAGCACACTTGGAAGAATACAGCATGAATCCAAAGCTGTTCGAAATTCAAACTAAACCCTACTGTGGTTCAGAAAAAAACAATTAGCTTTCTTTTTCCTCATAGGCTGGCAATGCAATCTTGCACAAAGCCTCATCAAGAGTCTGACCTTCTTTCACAGTTCTGGGTCCCACCATTTAAGAAGGATGCGAAGGCCCTTGAATGCATCCAGAGGAGGGTAATTTCCCATGAGGAGCAGCTAAGAACTTAGGGTTTGTCTAGTCTGGAGAGATGAGGCTGAGGGACAACCTCACTGATCTCTACAGCTTCCTGAGGAGGGGAAGAGGAAAGGGAGATGCTGATCTCTGCTTTCTGGTACCAAGTGCCAGAACACATGGGAATAGTTTAAAGCTGTGTCAGGGGAGGTTTAGACTGGACATTAGGAAGCATTTCTTTATTGAGAGGATGGTCAAACACTGGGACAGGCTTCCTAGGAAGGTGCTTGATGCCCCAAGCCTGTCAGTGTTTAAAAGGCATTTGGACAATGCCCTTAATAACATGCTTTGGTCAGCCCTGAACTGGTCAGACAACTGAACTGGATGATCATTGTAGGTCCCTTCCAACTGAAACAGTCCATTCTATGACCATGACCTACAGTAAAAAATCAGTTTCATGTGAATTTTCCAGAACAGAACTGATGTTGATTAGTGACTCCAGTAACAGCACTTGACTGTTACAGCTTCTTCTTTAGATCAGTGTGACCTTCACTAGCAGAAGTCTTCTCTTCCTGTAAGTAGTCAGAGGCTATAGTCAGCCTCTATGAGGAGGCAGCATCACACTGCTCTCCTTGACCATTAAAGCAGACTGAGATTCTTTCTCCTTGAAAGGAAAGTTTGGCTTAGCAAAAATAATCTTCTAAGTGCTTTCCTGAATCCTTAAGTATCTGATCCCAACCAGAAACCACTGCTCCCAGTTGGGTGCCTGACACCCTCAGGTTTCCATACCTCCCCTCTCCTGGGTGAGCCACTATCTGCAGGAGAACATGCTCCTCCCACAGTGAAGCAGATTTGCCAGCACACAGGGGGGTTTCCACAGCCCAACAGTCCTGGCCAATGCTGCTGGTTACCACATGGGCTCTGCTCTGCCCATTATCTGCTGTTATTTCCCAAAACACATCACCATACAAGTCTCCCACAGCCCCAGAGGCAAAGAGTTGCTGGAGGAAGGGAAAGAAGCTCAATCAGAACAAAATTAAAGGAGAGCAGAAGAACGGCCATAAATTGTGTTGGTGTTTCTCAGCAGCTCTGGGATTTCCCTCCCCTGCTTCTTTATAGGGGAAAAAACAGTTCAGCCTCCTCTCAGCCTGGGAGCTCTGAGAGCCGACCCACTTGAACAACCCACACACACAGCATGGGGAAGATGAGCCAGCCCAGTCTGGCAATTACACTTCAGCGAGGTAATACTCTCCAACAGCAGCAAAGAAAGAGAAATTAATGCTTTACCTTTGCAAAAGAAGCTCAACACTGCGCACAAGCCTTTCCCCCCCAGAATCTTTTAGGTAAGAAAACCAGACAGCTCATCAAACAGCACAGGGATGAATCACCACCTTGTACCTAGTGCAAAACGTCTGTTCAGACACAGCTGAGAATTTGGCAACCCTCAGTGCTGATGTGTTCATACAAACGCCTTAAGAGACCTCCACATCAAGCTGATTTCCTAATTTCTTCTCCTATTCTGTAATGAATGAGAGCGATGGAAAGCCCTGCCTAGAATAAAATTGTTCACATACACACAAGCGAACAAGAACTCCTCATGACCCTTCCCACTTCCAACCGGGGGAAGAAATTTCACGCCCAAAGCATGTAATTTAACTCACTGTCACGTTTTCAGAGGTGATGTTCAGCTGAAACTGTGGGAACAGAGGAGGACCTGCCCTGGCCTGTGATCAAACACATTAAAACCATGGGAGGGATACTGTGTGTTAAGGCTTTGGTTGAGGATGTTTTCCCGAAGAAAGAATGCACTTGAGCATGGGTTTCACTTCAATACTCCGCTTACATTCCCCCAAAGTCAATGGGACTCGAGTCCACACTGTTGACTGAAGTGAGATTTCAGTCCATGCTTGAATACCTTTCTGTTGGTGTCTGATGCAATTGATTCATGGGGCATCCAAGATAAAGAGAGAGTCCTTTCCAAGAGCGTAAAAGGAAATTGGAACAGTTTTAGGGCATCACACTCAAATACCTTTAACTGAACAACGCAGCTTTTGTAAAGTTAGTGGCTGGAATATTTCTTGTTGCCCATGAAGACCACAGGGAAGTCAGTGCTAACACCTCTGCAGACATCTTCACTCACAGTTCATGTGCCTGCAAACATCTCACCGAAATTTAGGCAATTCTGTGAATAAACTCAAGTTGCCTGGTTGCAGAGGAAGGGGCTGAAACAACAACAGCAGCTACCAAACAACAGGTTTTTTACTGACCTGGGTAAATGGTCTCTCAGAGCTGCCTCTTCTCTATGAAGGATGCCTCCAAGAGCACCCTTATATCACATGGCACGAAAACCCAAAGCTCCTATTTAGATGCCTAAACTCAGAGAGAAAAGACCCGCAACCTAGGCCCATTTGTGTATAAGCAGTGGGAAGACATAAATGAAATGGCAATGCAGGATCCTAAATAACTTATTTGGTCTGTGCCCTTGGGACCCAAAGGCAGCAGATCTGGGGAGCCTCTCTGCTTTGCCTTCAGCAAGGTCTCGGTTTTAAGCAACTTTTACTTCATTTGATTTGACTCTTTATCTCGTCTTGTGTGCTGCCTCGGGTGACATCAAGCCTTCTCCACTGCAAATGCCAGCTTGCGTACAGCAAACATCTCTTGGCAGGATCTCTTTGCAAAAGGGTGTTGAGCAAAATCTTTACCAAGTGGTTCTTTCAGTGCTCTTTTAACCAATGTGTTCAATGCTGGGTATCTAACATCAGCCCTTAGGAACCCAGAGGGCAGCCACTGAAAGCCTCTGAGACAATCAACTTAATTAAAGTGCATTTCCAAACAACAGGCAACCCAACTGATGGCTTTCAAAGAGCCTGGAGGACCCCATGAGCCTACTGCAGTGACAAGACCACTCAGGACAGACGTGGCCATGCTCTTCAAATACTTCTCACTGGCAGCTCTACGCCCTGTGTAGATGGTGCAGGAGCATCCTTTGCCCATGGGAGACTTCCAGGGAAAGCTCTGGGTGGAAAGTCCCAAGCTATGAAATATATGACGGGTTGCCCCATTTCATGCTAAAGGCAGGAAAGCCCAGAGGACATAGTGCACAGCATTACACTTTTGAAAGACCACCATGGAGAGGCAACAGTTAGAGACAGCCACTGATGCACCACCACTGGAGTGGCATGACTGAACAACAGCTCGGAACACCCAAATGCAGAAGCACCAAGACAGCTGCCTGCCCAGGCCCCATCCCCACCTCTCACATACCTTCTGCAGTTTGTCTGCCTTCTCATAGTACCCCTCCAGCTCCTGCCGCAGCACATGGTTCTCCTCGGACAGCATCTCCACCATCTGTTGTGCGCGCTCCACAATGGCGAAGGCATCTGGTGTTAGCTGCTGGCCCGGTGGTGTCGGTGCCTGGGCAGGAGCCTGCAATGGGGGCAAGGTACCCGGGAGCAGGGTGCCGGTGGCAACGGTGGCTTGTGAGGACATGGGGCTGTGCTGCTGGGCCGGCGGCGGCGGGAAGGGCGGCTGGCATTGTCGGCTGTAGGGAAGCACACATGGGGGAGGCGTTAGAGCCACGCGCCCTCGAAACGCGCGCAGGAGCGCTCACCCGGTGACTGCTGGGTTTATTAATAGTTGTGAGCGTGCGGTTGTGATTCCGGTCCTCAGTCACTCCTAAATACCAACAATCGCAGCAGGCAGCGGGTAAATTGTCTCCTCGCCTGCTCTTGACAGTGATGTATACATCTGGCATGAAGGGATAAAGGAAGCATTGACTGGAAAGCGGCATTTTTGCCTAGGTGAGCAGCTAGTATTTCAGCAGGCAGTCAGCCTCTCCCTGCCCCCCCTTGCCACAAACCCCACCGCTGAGCAGCACAACACAAGGGATGCATTACTCACCCTTGGAACACCGCTCCTTGCCTGGAGTGAGAGTGGCTGATGAGTTGAACTGGGAGGCAAAAGGAAGTGATATGAGCGAAGCAGCATCCCTGAGCGGCTTCAGCAAGCTCCAAAGGGAAGGGCTGCTGCGGAGCTGCTGGAGGCACAGCCCCAGTCAGTCACAGTGAGGCACGAAAGACATCTTCCAGCACAAGACCTCATTGTGTCACTCCCAACTAACAGCATCCATCACCCAGGCTCATGTTGGGAAGGACAAGAAGTGAACTGGCAGAGGATCTGCTCGTGGGGTAGGCTTTGTGATGGTGCGGGCTCTTTAATCCACCCAGTCACAATTTGCAGTGGCTGGAGGATAACCCTGAAGGACATCCTCGCAGTGAGGGTAAGCCTGTGGCTGTGAGCTCAAGAAAGGAGACAGCCCCTGTTTCAAAAGGTTGGAATTCCGGCAGGGAACAGTCCATCTCCATCCCTCTATCCACCACACACGCATCTTCAGAGCCTGGGCCAGGGTGCGCAGCCCCACGCACAGCCCCGCTGTGCGCAGGCTGAGTCACTCCTCATCCCAGATGCCAAAGCTGTGGAATTTCTACACCACACTTGTCCAACAGTCTCAACCCAGACCATGTGGGATGTCTGTGCCAGAATCCAGCTTGGCTGGGAAATAAGCTGGCTCTTGGATCCCACCAGAAGTCCACAATCGAGTGCCTTCTGGAAGCTGTACATTAGCTTAACCACAAGGTGTAGATACTGCTGCCTTTATTTCTGTACCCTGCACAAGGCAGGAGATCTATCAAACAGATGTATTTACCCCATTCGGCCTCAAAGATCCATGAATTTTATCTTTCGCACAGAAGATTTTGTGCTATATAAATATGCAACAAATAGGATTACCATTTTCTTCAGCACCTACATGGCTTCTCAAAGCGGGAGGGTTCAAAGACTCTCAGCATTGGCCTAATTATACTGCAATAACCTGTCACTGCCTTCAGCTGCAGCACAAGATGAAAAGTGAAGGCAATTTTAAAGCCCTGCCCTAAAAGCAACCAGCCCTTCCTTAGACCAAAACCATGTCTCTTAGAAGTGCCTGGTGATCAGAGCCCATGTGGGCCAATGAGACCAATGAGCCTGTGCCCCACCACGGGCACAGCTCCCACACCATCCCCATAGTGCCCCTTTCCTTCTGGTGCTCCAGTGTGTGAAGCCCAGCAAGGAATTCCACACCTATTACAGGACTGGAATATTTTTTTGCTCAAAAATCAGAATGCTAAAGAGCATCAGAAGTGAGGGATGTCACTCAGAAGATGCTCCACAAGCACATGCAAATGCAGCCACGAACACAGCACCTCATCAATGCTGCTGGCAGTCACTCCACACTTGTGCATTTGACCACAGCGATCTATTCACCTGCGAGTTTGTCTTCACCAAAATACAGGCCACGGCTGCCTTTATGCAGGTAAAAGCCCTGTCTGGACACAGGTACAGCGCTACAAAGACACAGATTTGCTACAGGCACTGATTTTCTCACTTCTTTATGGGAACAGCCTAAAGCAATGTAATAAAATTGATTTCTGAGTGTAAAGCAGTAGAGATATAGCAATTTTCCTGTATTATTATCTTTGGTCATAAAAGAACCCTTTAAGTGCTTGCAGGATCTTCTGACACTGTACATTTGGAAAATCTCTACCTCCCATCAGTTTAACCTTTCTGCACATCCTTCAGTCTGTCTATTTTTACCTTAGAGAGAGAGAAAAGACCCCTAGTATCTTCATTTTCTTGACCTGCAAACCACTTATTGAGCTACTGAAGATTCACACCTTGTAGCAGCAGCCAGGCATCAGAGCCTCAATAGTGAGTGCCACAGGAGAGATTCTCCAAAGCGTTTTCCAGCTTGGAAAACTGAACAGGCACAATCCACATAATGCCTTTGAACCAGGGCTGTCCAACAGAATGTTTCTGACTTCCCTTTTCCTTGTTTGATCTGTCCCAGTTTAATTCTGACTTAGCCAACTGCAAAACCTCTGAGTGTATATGCAATAAAATCAGCAATTCACATTAGCAAATCGACATTCATAGAAGCAGGAGTTACACCACCAGCTTAGTTCACATCCACCCTCTCGTGTAAAGCTCCAGTGAAATGAAGTGATCAGGATTATCCTGAGCTCCTTTGGGCTTAGTAAAGAATGACATTCTCAAAATGCTT
This sequence comes from Forpus xanthops, assembly GCA_032466535.1. Taxonomy (NCBI): domain Eukaryota; kingdom Metazoa; phylum Chordata; class Aves; order Psittaciformes; family Psittacidae; genus Forpus; species Forpus xanthops. The sequence goes on along the minus strand of JASSUY010030829.1, from coordinate 34,081 downwards.
CCATTGTATTTTAGATGTTGATCTTGCTCTGCATTACAGCAAGTTAAAATCTTCCAGCAAACACATTTTCATCAAAAATCATTCATCTTAGAAGCATGAATATTATGAGTTTTGGACACTTTATCTACATTTCTATTATAAACATACTTCTTTTGTTGATGTTATTTTACAAGTAGGGCTCCTATATACTTCTGCAAGGCAATGTAAAGAAGAAATAAAGTAAGGAAACCAGCTTTTTGAACAGGGAGCACCAGGCAGGCAGTGAGCCTTCCAAGGGCTACCATGCTAGGGCTACCAGAGAGCACTCTTTCTTTTCAGTGTTGTATGGCTTCTGCTATATATAATACTCACTATATATAGCTTGCAATACAGTGTCTTCAGTAAAATACTTGACCATGGGCCTCACTTTCTTGAGAAATCCCTCAGAATTCAGCAAGGCCACCCAAGCCTCGGTTTAAGCATGGTCTTAATACGCCTCTTACACTGGAGGCTCTGGGAGCAAGGATGGCTGAGCAAGGATGACTGGATTTCTGGAGACATGGGAGTTCTGGAGGAATTTGTAGCTGTATGTAGGTATAAGAAACCTTGAAAGGACAATTAATGGTGACGTATACTTGCTGCAGACCACCAGGAAGCTGAAGATGAAGAAGAGCTATTGCTCAATAAAACAGGGCAGTATTAGGAAGTAATAAGAATACCAGAAAATATTCTGGAAACAAAAGTCCACCTCTGCCCTGATACAGGCACAATGCCACTCTCCTCTATGTAAGGAGGTAGAGCAGCCAGTGGAGGAAGGACTTTGTTTCCTATGTACCATGGCATCTACATTCATAATTAAAATGCCATCATCTAACCTAATTAGCTAATCTTTCTCTGAATGCTCTGCCTTCTTTTGCCTCTAGGGCAGCATGGCCTACTATCTCTTAAAGACATTCCCCCAAGGTACTTCATCTCACAAGTTCAAGTACCTACTGTGGATGCTCTAGTCTAGCTAGTAAGTGAAGAGGTGTTCCTGGGGAGCAGCTCTCTGAAGCTGCCTTAGACTTTTATCTTACAATGAGAGTAAAATGTTCATGAAAGATGCTAATCCTGACCATTGACTGGGAGTCTTGAGTCTAACCTCACCAACCTCAGACCCAGGTGTATACCTGACTTCAGCTGTGATTGCTGCAGTCATGAAGATGACTTCAAATGCTACTCTTTGTAGCTGTAAGCAACACAGAGGAATGAATCAGTGCTGTCACCATGCAGGAAAAAAGATACTGGGAAAGCCAGTAAGCCCAAGCTGATGGCCATGGTGCAAGGAAACACAGCTATAGGCCCATTGTTAAATGCTGATAATAGCCAGAAATGGAAGAAGACTTTCCATAGCCAAGACATAGTTCTCATGGCATCCTCTGCCTTACAGAATCACAGTTGCAGCACCTTGTAAACACAAAGGTATGTTTCAAAACCCATTTTGGACACTTGGACTCACATCTCCAAGCAAAATCACCATCTGAAGAGACGTATGCTGTATTAAACATATCCTCCATAGTTAAGAGACAGGACATAGTATTTCTTCACAGGGATCCACACTCAGAAGAGATGGTCCTTCTAAAGCCTAGCTGACTTTCAGAAAAGGAAAACGTGCCTTCCTCAACCTCTGCACTCCTAGAGGAACCAACTGGGTAAGGATAAATGACATGGGCATCACACAAACTGATGAGTGATGCTTTCTCTTTCACTTATTTGAAAGCAGATTAGACCAAAAGGAGAGGACACAAAGCTCTTCTGCAGGGCTGCCAGCATCCACATCAGTTGGAAATACAGCCTCCAACCCACACTCATGTTTTTGGGCTATCCCCACAGAGAAACGCAAGCAGAAGGCAAGCTTCAGTGTGACATCCCTGGCCTTGGCCATGCTGCCAGCACACCCGCCTGGGTGTCTCGGGGAGGAAAAGGAGCTCCTTGTAGTTCCCTTAGCAGCCACAGACGTGTGGCAGAACAACTACATATCATCAGGTTGTCTAAAAACAGCACTAATGTGTGCACGGGGTTAATGCACAAATAACCAGAGAAGCCACAGGCTATTCTGGCAGTTAAACATAGGCTAATGCATCCCGGCAGGGTGGGATTTTATGAGGCACATAAAAAACTGGGGTATCTTAAAAACAGCCCAGCTTTATAATTCAAAAGCAGCAGTCATTTAAAATGCTTGGATTAGATCAGAATTAAAAGGTGCCTGCGTGACTGACTTTTGCATGCAGCCACAAATGAAGTCCCCTCAACAAGCAGCGGTGTTTCCAGGCTTCACCTGCATTATATGCTTGGCATTGACACTATCAGATGATAATTTTGCGCTGCAAATCTTGGTGTAATCACCCCCAGAGAAGCTGGGCCAAGTCCTGCCAGCACTAACAGAAAGAAATCATTGTGGATAAAAGATATCAGGACCTGACAGGGGCCAATGGAAGCCATGAAGAGGATTCATTGCATTGAGTGATCTGGATTACTGTTTAAGCAGGGCACAGAGAAACAATATGGAATTGAGCAGGTCCAAATTCATCCACCCAGGAGTAAATATAGCAATTTAACACTGTAGCAATAAGCTACAGTAAAAGGGTGGAAAATCCTCCTCTGGGCTGTGGCTATCCTAACATGCCCAACAAGACAACAGGCTGGATGGGGTACCAGCATCTGAAATGGCTACACAAATGAGGAACACTGAGTCGCATTGCAGAGGTGATGCTATATCTGACTAACTGCTGATACTGCAGTGGCGTCCAAGTCAGATTTACACAGGGAGAAAAGGGGTTTTGACAACAATGAAACAGTTACAGGGCTCCAGGCTCCATCTGTTAAATGCATTACAGGACTGATAGCACAGGGTTCCTCACTGCATCTGACAAAGACATTGCAAAATCCCAACCAGTAACTAGAAAACACAGACTAAAATGAAGATGTAGAACTGTGCCAGAGATGGCAATTAGCTAGTGGAACAAGCCTGTAAATACTGTGATGGATTCTTCAGACAGAGAGTGCTATAATCTCCAGGACTGAATGTTTCACAAAATGGGATTAATTCAGGGCATTGGCAAAAGATTAAATTAGATTATTTCTAAACCCTTCTACCTGACAAGCTGCAACACTCTGAACAGGCACCTAAGGAAAGTTAGCAAAGACACCATTCAGGAATAGCTGCACATCTAGGAAAGGAAAGGCTTTCTAAAGATGATTACACTTGGCCAACTAGAAGCATTCAGAAACTGTGAGTCAGGGCCCCAAGCATCATGCAACTGGCTTTAAAATATGGTATTTTAAAACAGGAACAAATACTGGTTCCTTTATATTTGCCTTCTGGTTTTTATGCCTTTTAAGCTGCAGCGCTCAAGCTGCGCTCTGCAATCATGATGTCCATAAAGCAGAGGTCACCAAGTCTAATTTATATAAATGCTGCATCATAGGACTCCAGGAGGTCTTCAGGACAATAGCAAATCTGTTGAGATTTCCAGTGAAGTTGTAAGGTCTCCCCATGGCGATTATAAAGGCAACACTCCCTTTAAAACCAGCACAAGCAAAGAAAAAAGCCAAGTGGAAAAAGCAAGTTAAGCAGCAGCTGCAGTCATCCCATCTCCTCCAACAGCTCCCTATGAGCATTTCTGGTTTCCAGCCACATCTTCCTCATCACAGAAGGAGGGGAATGGAGTGTCCGTGACCTTATAAGTCTATCCCAACGCTGGTATCTGTGGGTGCTTCCTCTGGATTTATGCAGCTCTGTTTCTCTCTTTCTTAGAAGGCAGAATCCTTTCACATAATCCCTGTGCCGAGGATGCCAGGATGGGAATGATCCCATCCTTGGGAAAGATATGGCCAGTACAGAAGGAAGGAGATACTGTGATATGCAGGATTCCCACTGGCAAAGCTCTGCTTCCACCAGTTTCTTTTCCAGGACCTCCTGTGGAGATGAAAGCTGGAATTTCTCACCTTGCTTGGTCCTCTAACAGAACAGACTACAAACCCTCCTCTTCCATTAACCTCATGTAATTGGGTAGTGTCCTACCTCAACATCTCTTATCAAGGTCCCCCATACCATCCAGATGGCTGACTGTGAGCCTCCCCAGAGGGCAGGTAAGAGGCAAGCAGCAAGCAAGAGCAGAGGCATAGGTAGGTTTGCACTTGGAACAACCCAGCAGTGCAACACAGCCTCAGCTCTCCTCCAGCAGTGCTCAGTGCTCAGACCAGCTCTCTATCAGAGATGGGGCTGATGTCCATTGGGAGGCAACCTGCCTCCATAGAGAGGGGTATCTGGGGCAGAAACATTTTGCTGCATTTTATAACCATTCCAGACCATGCCTATCCTGTGACACAACCTGAAATGGGCACAAGGATGTACTAGGGCACAGCTGCAGAGAAACAGCAAGCGATGAGCATACGAACCAGCGTGTTAGGGTGATCAGCAGAGCCTTGGGGTAAGGCTGGCCCATGCTGCTGGCATGGAAACCTGCACTGAAATCAAGGCATTTCTCAGCATTAACCTTGTTGACCAGGTACCTGGGGAAGGTTTTGGAAGTAGCCCCAAAGGGTTTTCCACTTGACAGCAGTGCCATTCCTCATTAGCTGAAGCAGTGAATGCAGCACCCACAACCACTCACTTACATGGACCCAGCAGAAGAGACTGTGGGTATTGAATCAGCATTTTCCAAGAATGACAAAAAAACCCAAACCAGCTCCTTTTCTGTTGCGGATAAATCTCCTTGGTGCCAGAGATGTTTGTTAGCACTGCAAATGGCTGCAGGAAAGCATGGCCCCTGCTGCCTTTGAGTCTATACAGCTGTTCCTTAGCATAGAGATGCTTGCTGAGCATTTAACAATGCCATTTTCCTCTGAAAAAAACTGCGTAAACTCTGCACAGTGGAAGGGAAGGCTGGTAATGAAAACACACATGTAGCTGGAGGAAGGGCTCAGTACAGGCCCTGCGCTTGTCACAGCTGCTTTGCAACACCCACCAAATCCAGGCTCTGAGTGCATGCAACTGAAGTCAACACCAACAAAACCTTTGGGGATTTTGGGACGGGTAATGACCTGATCATAGAATCACAGAATGGTTTGGGTTGGAAAGGAACTTAAGATCACCCAGTTCCAATGCTGCCACAGGCTGGGACACCTCTCCCTAGACCATGTCACCCAAGGCCCTGTCCAACCTGGCAGCTTGCAACATGAAAGCCACCCACATTCACTCCAGACAACTCCAGCCTCCTCAGTTCAGCAAAACAGGTCAAAGAGACAGCAATGAGACACAGACACTCTTGCATTTAGTACAGCAAGGAAAACAAACCCCTCACTGAATGGGCTCACCATCCTGCCTGGGCACTGAGCAGGACCTGCACCGCTTGCAGGGATCACTGAACAGTGAATGAATACTATGGATTACTCTTAATGCGCTTGGAATAAACCCATGCTCATGGAGAGACCTGGCACGAGGGGCACAGTACCACGACAGCCCCCATGAGCAATGCTGGGAAGGTGTAAGTAGGACATTAGCAGCGTGTTGTGCTTTATACAGCCCTCCTGGAGGCGCAGATACCTCCATCACCCATCCCATGCTGGCCCAGCCACAGGGTGTGATGCCCCCACCATGTGCCTAAGACTGAAGCCCACAGAGGCCATGGTTCATGAGGCAAACTCCCTGCAGAAGCACCACCGGCATGGGCAGGATCAGACCCCTTACCCTTAACGACGGCCATTACCTGCTGATTCCATACTCCGGGGGTGGCTGGTACCGGACCAGGGCCACTTCTGGGCGGGCAGAGGGCTGCGGGGCAGGAAAGGAAGCCTTGAGGACATCCTGTGCCGGCTGCTCGCCGTAGAACATCCCATGCTCCTGCGCCTTGCTGCCTGGAGTGGCTGCCTTGCCCTTGTAGGGATACTCGGGCGGTGGGCCCCGTGGGTCTGTAGCCTTGCTGGGCTGTGGGGCTGCCTTGAAGCCTTTTGTGCCACCCGGTGCCGGGGGATGCTGCTTGGCACCATTCCTCTCCAGTGAGAGCTGCATGATCCTCTCGCTCAGCGAGCGGACGTGGCCCTGCTTCAGCTCCTTCAGCGCCTCATCCTTATGCGCCTGCCCGCTGTTGGCTCGGTTCACCGTCGGCCTCCCCTCCGTCCTGGACTTCTGACTGGATGTGCCATAAAACCCCGGAGCGGCTGCAGTGGCCGTGGGTGCCTGTCCTCGGAAGAACTGAGACTGAGCCTTGGCTTCCTCGTAAGTGGGGAGCTCCTCGGTGCCATGTGGGGGCTGTGGGGCTCGGGGCTGCTTCTCCATCACAGCGCCGTCCCCTTGGTGCTCCTGCCCCTGCGGTTCCTGCCGCCCCGATGGCTGGACCATTGGCGGCTCTTCGGGAGCAAGGTTCTCTGCGGAAGAGAGAGTGCTGGCAGTGCTGTTGGAGGGGCCGGCACTGCCCGTCGCCTGGTGCTGTATGGCCAGCAGGTTCATGTTCTCGCTGGGGTTGCCATACCTCAGCCTCTCCTGGATCAGGCGCTGCAGGACCGTGCCGGCTGCCACCTCGTCCGCCCCTCGCATCTCCGCCTCTGGGACCCGGCGGAAGCTGGGTGGGCGCAGGGTGCAGAGGGTCTCCTCGGCTGGGCAGGGAGAGACAGAGGCGGCCATTAGCTCTGCTGACCAGAAGGTTGGAGCTCCTACACCCCACGGCTGTAACCCTGTGCCCAGGATGCACCCCAGGGACACTGCCCTGCCAGGGTCCCCCTGGAGTAGAGGGAACATAGCTGGAAGCCACCAAAGGAGGCAGGGCACTACTCCCTGCTCATCTCCCACCCCAGATCATCCTTAATCGCTTGCCGTGACCCCTAAAAACATATTCCCAGCCCTTCCCTCCATAATACTCCATGTGCCCAATACCCACAGCACCAAATGTCCTCCCAAGTCAATGGAAGGACAGGCAATGACATAAGGAAATTTGGTCTTTTCTAAAATATAAATGGAATGGAATAGAATGGAATGGACAGCACTAGACTAGAACAGAACAGAGTATTTCCGTTGGAAAGGACTTACACCAATTATCTGGTCCAACTGCCTGAATAAAACTTAAAGCACGTTGCTAAAGACATTGCCAAAATGCCTCTTCAACACTGACAGGCTCGGGGCATCAATCACCTCTTTAGGAAGGCTGTGTTTGACCTTTCCTGTATGGCAATACTACTGCAAGGCTGCACTTTTGATGGGCAATACTGGATAAGTCAAATCCCCTCCTAAGTGCAGTGCCTGCCACAACAGAAGAAAATGCACAAGGTGTCGCAGAAAAGCTATGAAATGACACTAAAATAAAAAGGTCCTAAAAGTGTAATTAAAGAATTGTCTGTGCTCTGGCATCTTCTAAAAGTGCTATTTCCCTTCTGGCCAATAACATTATTTTAAGGGAGTCACTGCTGTGATTTTGCTGGGTGAGTACAAGGAGGGTGTTGCAGTCATAGATTTAACACCAGCACTTTAAAATGATGGATTAGTTACACCATCCTAACATTTGCTGAAGTCACTCTTCAGAGGCAATGGCACCACTTTTGCACTGTATACAAGAGAATGCCTACAGCTAAGCACCTAATGGCATATAACCATTGCTGGGAGGTTGGAATCTCTTCCTCCTGGAGCTCTTCTCCCACAGCCACCCCAAAAGTGGTGTAAGACACCTATCTGAAGGGTGTCTTGAGTCCAGAGGGGTGTTCCTGAAAGGCCCCAGTGTGGACAAAAGCGAGAATAAGGCCAGAGCTCTGGACAGAGTCCTTTATGCCCTAGGGAAGGACAAGGTGCTGTTTTCAGTTCAGACTTTGAGGTCATTCTTGGCAACCTTCTCTCTCCTGCTGTTTCCAGTTCTCAGAGGGGTTTGTCAGAAGGACTTATATTTGGGTTTTGGCATTTGAAAGTAGTTAAAAAGCAAACTTTCTCTTGAGGTCTGGTATTTCCCTGAGGTTTCATCAGTTACTGCACATGCTGTGGGATAACTTATAAAAAATCCGGATACCAGAGCAGAAAAAAAGTTTTCAACTCTTAACGAATAGAATAGGTCATTTCCACACTGGGATTGCAGCCTGGTCACCAGCATTCAGAGGGTCTTCCAGCTCCCCAGGTTGCTGCAGACACATATCTCTATCTACCTGTCTGCACTACAGCCAACTATCTATTTACTTTATACATCCCTGCAGTTACAGTAAACTCTTACTGCTTTACTCATGTTAGCACATAGAAACCCCCCCAAATTGGGCATTTTTGCAGACCTGTGATTGAAGTCTCCCTAACATACCAGTAAACTCACAGACTAGGCTGCAAATCTGAGAAGAGCAGATGAAGCCAGCATCACACCATCAAGGCAGCTCTTGGTCATACATCAGAAGGATTTCCATCCCTGTGCTAGTCATCTGTCAGCATCCTTATCCTCAGGAGATGTACTTTAGTGACCTACTAGTGAGCTCCAAAAAGGACCGACCAGAATGAGCCTTCCACAGGCTGCCTGTGGTCCAGCTCCATAAGCCAAAAGTTATGAACCTTAGTCCAGCTGCACAATGAAGAGCAGCCTTGTCCTGAAGGACAAGCAGCAGTGCTGCATCCTCCACAAGCACAAGTGACAAATGATGGTGGATCATAACACTCAAGTCCAAGGTAACTCCCCTTTGACTCCACTGAGGATGAGAACGTGGCCTTCAATTCTGTAAATATGATTTGTAAATAGTCTAGACTGCTCAATTACTTCCAGGGACAAACATGGAAGCGAATGTGGTGGGTTTGTATGGAAGTGTGGCCACACACTTACCAGCTTTTTCTTTGGCACTGATGGCTTCAGCTGTTAGAGGAGAAACTTCATGCCTGCCAGTAAACAACTGGTGATCGTGGTAAAGAAAGCCAGTGTCATCCAGCACCTGAACTGGGCTGGTAGGCTTGTAACAAACAGATGTGGAGCCTGTAAGAAAGAAGAATGGGATGTCGGTAAAGAATGACAAAGTGAAAAGCCATGACTTACAACAGAAGTCCAAAAAACAATGTTCTTGAGCAGGACAAGTGCCTGAGAAGCCCTGCTGAAGCCACTGAGTAAACCATCACTTGTCCTCACCACCCAAATAACACATTAACTCTGAGGAACACGAGGCAGCCACCAAGTCTCAAGTGCTGCTTCCCACACCAACCTTCAAGGTCCCCAGTCTAGGTACAAAGCAAGGCTTATAAGAGCTAACAGTGACAAGTGAGAAACTCACAGATCAAAGCATGGCATCAGGACATGAAGGCATAAAACTGAAAGAGGGAATGGGTAAAGAGAAGAAAAGAAGAATAGGTGAGGATGCCATTCCATCCATGAGTACTTAAGTCCAGGAATTCATCACAAAATCTGCTCATGAATAACAGTTCAGCAATACAGAAAATTGCTGAGACTTACAATACAGCCAGTGCTATCAAGGGAGAGTTTATAAATCACTTTGTCCAGATGTTCTTAATATGGTGAGGAGAGGATGGAAGTGGAGGGCCATGGGAATGAGTCTGGCAAACAGATTGCACAGGAGCTGCACACCCAAGCTCCTGCATCCCACAGGCATCAGCAGCTGGACCAGTTCCTGTGATGATTTTGACTGGGACAGAGTTAACTTTCTTCACCATAGCTGGTATGGGAATGTTTTGGATTTGTGCTGCAAATAGTGCTGATAACACAGGGATGTTTTAATTACTGCTGAGCAGTGCTTACACAGAGCCAAGGCCTTTTCTGCTCCTCATACCACCCCATCAGAGAGGGGGCTGAGGATGCACAAGGAGTTGGGAGGAGACACAGCCAACTGACCAAAGGGTATTTCATAGCATACGGCATCGTGCTCATCATTGGCTCGACCCCATAATTCAAGGAATGCAAATAGACTGGACAGACTGCACATGAGGATGACAAAGATGATCAAAGGACAGCAAAACTTGCCCTGTGAGGAAAGGCTGAAAAGAGTTAGGTCTTCTTTCCCTGGATAAGAGAAGGCTGGGGAAGGGTGACCTCATCACAGTGTTTCAGTATTGCAGCTACAAAAGAGGATAGAGGCCCACTCTTCACATGGAGAACTGCACTCGGTCTGGCTGGGACAGAGTTAATTTTCTTCACAGTAGCTGGCATGGGAATGTTTTAGATTTGTGCTGCAAACAGTGCTGATAACATAGGGATGTTTTAGTTACTGCTGAGCAGCGCTTACACAGAGCCAAGGCCTTTTCTGCTCCTCATACCACCCCATCAGAGAGCGGGCTGGGGGTGCAAAAGGAGCTGGGAGGGGACACGGCCAGGAGAGCTGACCCCAGCTGACCAAAGGGATATCTCACACCTTACGGCATCATGCTCAGCATATAAAGGTAAGGGAAGAAGAAGGAAGGGAGGGACATTCAGACTGATGGTGTCTGTTTTCCTAAGTAGCTGTTATATGTGATGGAGCCCTGCTTTCTTGGAGATGGCTGAATACCTGCTTGTGACGGCAAGCGGTGAATGAATTCCTTGTTCTGCTTTGCTTAAACACACAGCTATTGCTTTACCTATTAAACTGCCTTTATCGCAACCCATGAGTTTTCTCACCCTTCTGATTCTCTCCTCTACCCCACTGAGGATGGAGTGAGTGAGCAGCTGGGTAGGGCTTAGTTGCCAGCTGGGGTTAAACCACAGTAAGATGAGGGTCAGTGAGTATGAGCTGCACTAAGAGAGGTTTTTATCTTAACGTTAGGATTATTTTTACAGTGAAAACAATAATTTACTGGAGCAGCCTCCCCAGGGACATGGTAGAGGCCCCATCACTGGAGGTTTTCCAGATGTGGTTGGACAGCTTGTGAGATAACCTCATCTAGTCTCCTGTTCCCACAGAAGGTCAGACCAGCTCATTCGCTGAGGTCCCTTCCAACCTGGGCTGTTCTATGACTCTCTGATTTTCCAGTTCCAAATTATTTTTCTGAGCACGACCTCCTTTTTGTAAAGAGAAGGCCCAAACCTTGGAGAGCATCACCTGGCCCCAAGTCCCCTGGTACAGTAGGAACATGGCAGAATCACTCTCCACTTACACCACCACAGCCATAGATTTTAGACTAAAGGAATGGCCACCTAACTCCAGCAAAGGCCACTGCCAAAGGACTTGCTTGAGCAGGAGAGGGAGGGCTCGAAATGGCATCAATGTGGCATCCATCAGTCCTAGCAGGGCATCTGCCCATCCTAGTGGGGCAGGAAGCCCCCAGGGACCTGAAGGACCCTGCTATGCAGGCAAAACCATCATCCACAGATGACTTGGACCTATTAAACCCAACTGCTTGGTTTACGCTCTGATAACTGCATGCTTACTGACATACATTACACAGGGAAGTTTGCTCTCCTTGCATACAGGTCATCAATAACCACACACCCCTGCATGGGGCAAGGCAGCAGGAGAGCAGAATCCAGCCTGTCTTCTTTACAGGCATGAAGATACTATTCCCTCCTGCAACCAGAGCAGAGGAAATAGGTATTTCTGTGAAATGTCAATGAATTCATCACCTTACCATTCGTATTATGAATGGCAGTTATCTACTTCTAGAGAGCAAGAGGAAAAGATTGCTCACTTGAGTAGAGCTAAGCCAAATATGTTTGTAAAACTGATCATGGCAAACTGGTCTGGAGTTCTCACCTAACCACTTGTCTTGGGTTGCCATGGCAAAGCAATAACCTACTAAAATCAGGACTGGTAAATGCTAACATCTGCCAAACTGCTCAGCTTCTGACGTCTGTTATGTCATAGTCGAAACCGAGTAGCTCTGACCCAGGCAGAAACTACTGCCCTTTGCTGTACCCACATTGAGGTAACATCATAAAATGATGTAATGATGGTTTATGATGTTAAAAATGATGTAATGGTATTTTATGTTCATTCACATTAGGTTTTAATAAACTGTCAGCTGTAACTGGTACTGAAAGCCAGTTTATGTGTAAAACAGATAACAGTTGCCAAAAGATCAGTGCTTGTTGCAAGGCCACAATCCAGATCATGGGCAATAACGCACCACTTGAAAGCTTAGCGAAGCCTCATGAGCCATTTGGAGCAAGGCAGAGGCCTTTCTTTCTTCTCTCTCTACTGCCACTGGAGCTTCCCAAATCCCAGCTCTCTTTCCAGAGAGAAAGGGTTTGCTACCCCCAGCTCTGCTGGGGTGTAAGCCTGATGCTCAGGCATTTGCTCCTTCCTCAAACCTTCCCATTCTTCGACAATGCTCACCAAAAAAGCAATCTCATTGTTATAACCGAAACCCAGTGTTCCAGAATACAGCCCTGTCAACAGATACCACATCTTCAACTGCTATATAAACGTGTACATGAGGCCCTTAGAGACATGTGGTTGGACTTTGTCATTTTAAATGTCTTTTCCAACCTAGCTGATTGCATGATTCTATGGTTTAATGGTGGACTTGGCAGTCCTGGGGTAAAGGTTAGACTTGATGATCTTGAAGGTCTTTTCCAGCCTAAATGACTCTATTCTATGGTTCTATAATTGGTGTCTCTCACAGCCAATCAATCCTGTAAGACATGATCACATTGGGCCCAGTTCAGTCCTTGCTTAATTGGACAGCTTCTCCAGGCCTTCATTTCTGCATCTCCATCAGCTCTCCCACATTTAAGTGATTGACGCTGATCCATTTGTTTTCCTTTTCTTTTAATTCTAAATAAACACGCATTACACCCTTCAGAAGCAGATGTGTTATCCTGGAGGGTTACTGCACAGCCCTGCAACTCATCAGAGCCATTTCAGTGAACCATTCACTAAGATTAACACCAGACAGTCAGCAACGACCCAGAGACAGAGGAGCAACGCTTAAATATTTCCTGTTTCTGATGTGGTTTCAATCTGGTTTTGAAAAGGATCTAATGCAAAACCTCATAGGAAGCCCATTGCTGTGACATTACAGGAAAGCCATGTTTGTAGAGCAATAACAGCATCCCCAAGAAGCAAATTTCCTCCTCACCAGAGCAGTTGGAAAAGATGGTTTTCTGACAGCCAAACCATACGACTGCTCTAAACTTCAGTGAAACACCACAAAATGCCTGTTGTGCAAAGACAGTTTGCTGCTATTTAGAGGCAACACCTCGAGGCAGTGCTGGAGCGATGACTTTCTGCATCACACTCTGCTGCTCGCCTGGGTACCACTCTGTGGCACAGCCTGTCCTGCCAGCACATACAGCTCCTTCTTTGCCACCCAAACAAAACCACAATGCTGTTCTCCAAAAAATCCTTTTTCAATTTGTACCCTCCTGACTGAGTGGTTTGAAAGAGACCAAGGGTTCCAAATACCACCCAAAGCAACCATCTGAACTCAAATATGAAGGAAAGCAGCTTTACACTTCCCTATAAACTCTGCCGCAGTTTGCAAGGGAGGTCCAAGAATGACAGAACAAAAATGACATCGTTTCCAAGCCCACATCTGTCCTCCTGTCTCACAGCCAAGCCAGAAAGGAGTGTAAAAGCCTTATTCCACGTTTAAAATATTCTCTCTGCCCTGTCACTGCATACAAATCTCAGGTCAAAAAGAAAGGATCTTAAGGTCCTTTCCAACCCCAACTCTTATATGATTCTGTAATCATTTAAAAGACACCACAAAAGGACACTCAAAGTGCTCCAGGGTCTGAAGGGCTACCCAATGCCTGTGCTACGAATTCCCCATGGTGACCTATCAGTCTCTCCAACGGGTCACAGGGACCCTCCAACAAGGCTGGATGTCCCTCCTGTGTATTCCAGCACATGAACAGTACTATCCTTCCTAAGCATCAGCCCAGTTTTGAAAGGAGGGATTGCTGTACCCCAGCCACACAGCCATGCCACTCTTCCAAGGCTGGGAGGATGATCTGAATTTCATCTGGCTCACAGACTTAAGCATCCTGCTTGTTAATTTAGGTCCAAAAAGCAGAGACAGCACTTCCAACAGCATCACAAAGGATGCTCTCAGTGCCTCCAGCAGTGGTGGGATTCCTCTGCAGCCCCAATCCTGACGAGGTGCAGGGGCTCAGCCAGATGTTGGTTGTTCCCCATCAGCATCTCCCCAGTCGATGCACAGATTTTCTAGGTCACTTGTGGGGTGGCTGTCCCATGCTCACACCCCATCATTCTGCTTGGGAACTTCACATCTGCTGCCAGGGCTCCCGAGCCCCATGAGGACTGAACAAGCATCACTGGTATTTTCACAGGAGCAGAGCAACAGGAGCAGGATAGAAATCCAACCCACATAATGCACACCAGATGTGAGCCACCAGCACCTCTTGTTTCCCACATGAAAACTGGAGATCTACCACATCTGAGCCAAAAGAAGCCTCACTCCTCTGCCTGGCCAGATCCACCAAGCTGAGCCTGAGCTTCCCCTTCACAGCTCGATGCTCTGGGGAAAGAAATCCTCATCCCACTGTTACCTCCAGGATCCACGCTGTGCTATTCCCTCGCTCGAGAAGAGTTCCCAGAGTCTCCCATCCCGGGTACTGTCATTTCACTCTCCGAGGATTGCCTCATTCAAGAAAGCACTAGCAAGACTAATGAGGAAAGGCGATGAAGGCAGCCAAACCCCATCTCTCCCAAGGAATCGTGTGAACACATCCAAATGTAACTGCCTAAAAGGATGAGCACTTTCCTTGAAGCTTCAGCCTCATGCACTGATTTTCATATAAGCTTCCCCTCAGCAATAAAACAAGCGGGCAATCATAAAAGCTACAAGCAGAGCAAAGCAAAGGCGCCTTGAAAGCAGCTCCCAAGCCTGGCATGAGATCAGATGGATACAGGGAAGAGCTGATCCAAGCCTGCCTGCCCGGGACATCCCCCATGGATGCCCACACTTCCTGCCTTCCTATGGAAATCAGTGTGGGAGTGTGGGGGCAAACGGTGCCTATCACAGCTCTTTTATCTTGGATGCTTACAGGGTTTATAGCATTAGAATAATCCACTGGGGTTTTCCCCCATCCCAGGCTCACCCCCGGAGGAGAGGCAGGATGCAGGCAGAGTATTTACATCCACTTACCTGGCCATTAACCCCATGGAGGAAGGGATGAACATTCCTTAAGCGGCTCCACTCAGCTTTGTACAAATATGTGCATTTTTAAAGCCTCTCTCTATTGTAAGCTATAAATTCACCTCTGCAGCTACAGCACTGAGTATACAATATGCAGGCAGCCTAAATGCATCCAAATTGAACCAATAATTGAAATTCTTCCTTTGCTCACAGTAACAGCGCACAGTGATGCCTCGCGTCAGCACTGCTGCTCTTAGATGAAAGGGTAAGTGTTATTCAGAGTTGAAAGTAAGGAAAGAAACTCTTGGTAAAAGAGTGAAATACAAAGGCTGACATGGAGTTTGCGAATAGACAAAGATACTGGTGCAGCTGCGCCGCTTGTCAGCACAGCTAACAGTCTGCAGGCATTTTCACTATGCCATAAATCCCCATTTCCAAGCCATAAAGAACTCCAAGATAAAAACTCATCATGCACATTCATAGGGGAGGATGTTTCTTTCCACTGGGGGAGAGGGAAATCATAAATCAGGCAGCTACAACACAGAGACAAGACACTCACAAAGCAGGGGTTTAAGCTATGATTAACTTTGCCGTACTTAGCGCCTTAAAAAACGATTACGTTACAGAAAAGCACTGGCAGGATCCGTGTCACTCGGATATTTAAGCCCTTCCATTAATTAACCAGAAGTGAAACAGGACCCACAGCTGTGGGATCATTCAGTCTGGTTCCTCATCTTTGAGCAACCATAGTATAAAACTCCCTTCTTGAACAGAACAGCATCTGGAGATATGGGGTTTTCACCCCATTTGAGGGAGGCTTTGGGATCCTCTTCCTCAGACGTTCCTCCTGGATTCCCGCTTGCAGCCACTGACATCGCTCTTTATCCATCTGCTTTTTTTTGCCAGTGGTGTCCTTTAGGTTAAATAGCTTTCACCCTGAGTCATTCCCACAAACTTGCAGCGTACAAAGGAGCCTGGGATAAGGACAGAACAAAAATAGTACAAAGACTGTACAGTGCTCTCTAACTGAAAATGCAGGCATTGAAAGCTATCCTATGGATCTTTAGATTTCTAGAGCTTTCCCATTTCTAACATGGGTGACAAACCATAGGCTAAGGATCCACCATTCTTCATTTGACCCATGTGAAGAACTGCTTGCAACAACCCTACTCTGAGCAGAGCCTTTTCATTATTCTTATGTGTCACATATAAAGGAAAAAGAAATTAAACCTTCTTCCCACCAGAATACATATTCCAATTATGAGCCTTCTGTTATTAAATCATTACACGCAGTTTGTATTCAGCCACTTTTAAACTGCAGAAACTTAATAAAGGTATTATACACAGAAGTGCTAACAAGATAATTGCCTTTAGTTCCTGCTCCCAGATGGCTGAGCTCAGGTTTAGAACAAGGAAAATCACCGTAACAGCCCATTGGAGTCATCACCACAAAAATGGCTCAAAACCAGTGCATGTCACAGGCACGGGGACACATCCCATGGGACAGGCCATGTCACTGGCAGGACTCCCTGCCCACCCTAGGTAGGCATCCCAGCAGGGAGTCCCCTCAAGAAGTGTCTCACCACCTCTGTGGGAAGCAGGATCCCAGCCTAGGTGCTGGGGGGAGACGCTGATGCCTCCTGCCCTCTGGGCACCACAAGGGACCCATGTGTCATCCCCCAGCCTGACTGGGACCTCACGGAAATACCTGCTCAGGATACACACATTGAGGAGGAAGGATAATGGTTTCTCATAGAATCATGGAACGGTTTGAGTTGGAAGGGACCTTACAGCTCATCCAGTTCCAACCCCTGCCACAGGCAGGGACACCTTCCACTAGAGCAGGTTGCTCCAAGCCCCGTCCAACCTGACCTTGAACACTGCCAGGGATGGGGCAGCCACAGCTTCTATGGGCACCCTGTGCATGGGCCTCAGCATCCTCACAGGGAAGAACTTCTTCCTAACATCTAAGCTAAATCTTCCCTCTTTAAGCTTGAAGCCATTACCTTTACATTTATCCTTATCCTGCTCTCACCTTACATTACCTTTACATTTTTTAATTACTTCAGTCAGTCTAAGTCTTAAACTGAGACTGAATTTCACTGAAAGCGTTTTAATTCATTAAATTAAATTAGAAAAATAATGTCATTATTCTCCAGCCTGAGCCTTGACCACTGGGGTTACTGCTGTCTAAAGCACATCGATATTTGTGCTAACCAGTTTGGTCACAGCAGATAATCCCAAGTATTGTTCAGTTATTTAATCCCATGCTGTTTTCCTGAGATGTGGCACCCCCCCAGATCACCCGCTCCTCGAAAGGCACTCAATGACCCATTACAACTCCAAGGTAAGATACAGACATGCACGGGGAAAGGCATAGATACTCAGCACGGTGGGACACACCAGGGCCACTGAGAGCCAGCAAGTGCTGTAAGACCCACTGCCACACACAGGATACACCTTACTGCAAGGCAAAACGCTGCTCGCATGTGTGCTGGTCCAAATGTAGAGGGATTACACCAGCTCCTACATATTTACTCCAGATTTAAACCCACAGCATCACCCCACCTACTGAAAAAGTCACTTAAACAACCAGAAAAGATCAAATATGGTTCCTAAATCCAGTACTTCCACAGAAAAGTTGCCCTGACAGTTTTCTTTATAGAGGTGATGATATTACTGCTATTTTCTATCTATTGCTATTTCTGCTTCTGCCTTGAGCAGAAGGCAGGCTGTTCCATTTAAAAATGCAGAACACAAACGGGAACCAGATTACATCTATCCCAAAGCTGCCAAAAAGCAATTGCTCTATGAAACCAAAAATCCTCATGGGAGATTTCCCAAATCCACAAAATATTCCCAAGCACTAAAGTTTCCACGGGGACTATTACATTAGCAGATAGTCTCTGTGTGAAAAACTGAGCATGCAGCCGTCCTCTTAATGGTTTCCAGGACAAGGAGGCTGCACAAAGCACGTACTCCCCACCTTAGCATCAAATAACATTTCATAGAAACATAGAGTGGTTTGAGTTGGAAGGGATCTTAGAGCTCATTCAGTTCCATTCCCCTGCCACGGGCAAGGACATGTTCCACTAGAGCAGGGTGCTCCAAGCCCTGTCCAACCCGGTCTTGAACACTGCCAGGGATGGGGCAGTCACAGTTTCTCTGGGCACCCTGTGCCAGGGCCTCAGCATCCTTACAGGGAAGAACTGGCTCAAGATCTGGCCTTTACAGTATCAGTATTAAAAACAAATGGCACTGGGGACATCAGGCTTTTGCTTCCCAAAGCAAAGCTGCAATGGTCAGCAGTAACATCTCCACTTTGTCCTGAAACCTCCATGCGCATTCCGAGAGTCCAGCTGCACCTGACCCCCAGGCAGCCCTGTACACACCCCTCTGGGCTGCTGTTGGGATCCCTAAAAACCCTCTTCAGTGTCTCTTCACCGGAGAAAAGCAATGCCTTTAGCTCTGCGCCAGCAATTCCTTGCAGAGGACCTCTTACAAGAAGCACCAGAGCCGTACCCATGCATCAGTCCCTCTATCCAGGATAATGATGTGCAGAGTTTGATCAAGATCCAGGAACCACTCTTATGCCTGTCCACAATGTCATAGGTGTGTGGAAATTGAAATAAGTGAGAGCAACCTCTGATCCTGCGAGCACAGGGGCTACAGTGGGGCAGCACTTGCTTGCTTGGGCCAAATCTGCCCTCCTTCAACCTGAGTGCTTCCCAAAGAAGAAGGAAAGCAAAGCTCTCCCTGCCAAACACTGTCAGAGAGCAAAGGACAGCAGGGCAGAAGATGAGGAGAAGGACAGATATGAAGGTGACGGGGGAGCTCCCACCAGCCCCTCCCCAGTGTGGGGAATCTGGGGGTCCAAACCCAGCGATGGTGGTGTGGGCACATCCCCCCCGAGGTAACAACCTAAAACCAGATCCGTGAATTCATCCCCTTGTAGCCCTACTCCAGATGGGGATGGGGAAGGCTGAGGATGAGAAAGGGTGGGCAGGATGTGGCCCCTCCACACAACCCCAGCACAGGTTTTGTTATGAGCTCTCACCCACCCAACATCACTGGCCCTCTCTCTCAGGCATTTCTTAATACTTGGGTATTTATAAGATCCTTTAAAGAGCTTTTCTGGCCATTAGCAATGTATATAATATGTGTGTATATATACACTAACAAAATCTATATTTTTAATATACACTCATAAACAAAACGTATGTAGTTACATATAAAATAAATATATATATGAATTTAATATTTTATATATAATATAGTAATCTATAATCTGTAAATGCATAAAAAGATGTAAGCATATCTATATATATTTGTTACACCTCTACATATATGTAAAACATATAGAGATCTAAAATACACTCATGCATACATCTCCCCGTGCACACCTGTGAGCAGGACTGGCGCTGGGGAAATGAGGGGACTCCATCTCCATGGCCACCCCTCTCTCAGAACGCTTTTCAGGTTCGTTTCCATCTAATCCACAAAACCATAGCGCAGTGGATGCCCGAGAAGGGCCTCGCAGGAACCTCAGCCAGGATCCCGGTCTGCCCTCAGCCGCTCAGCGCTGCCGGGACATTCAACAGCACCAGGAAAGAGGAAAATAACCCCTTTTTCCATCGAAAGAGCAACAGGCTCAAGCAGCGACCTTCCTGCGCTCAACCCAATCACAGAACCTGGCAGGAGGATTCCGGGAAGATTCACGTGGGGTTTTCCTCCTCTTTCGAGGCTGTTTTCCCCCTTTAGCAGCAGTTCATCTTTGTTCTCCCTGCAGGGGCAGGGAGCTTAAATACAGAAGTTCCCTCTCACCATCCCTCTACAACAACAACAACAACAACAACGTGAGTAAACGCACCCCGCCGCGGGCCTCCCCCCGATCCCGGTCTCTTTCCCGGTGGCTGGCTGGCTGGGGCGGGCCGGGGCACAACCGGGGGACCCCGGGAGACGCTGCGATCGCAGCGGAAACACAACCGCACGTCGCGCGTCCAGCCGGGAACGTTCCGTTCCCGCTGCGCTCCCGGCCGGGGGCTCCTCTCGCCCCCGGGACAGGCGGCGGCTGCCCCCGACCCCTCAGCGCCTCGAAACGAACGGCGAACCCCCCCTCCTCACCGGTAGCGGCTCCGGTACCGGCCTCGGGGGGGGGGGGAACACGCTCAAGTACTCGGGAGGCTCCAGGGCGCCGAGAAACATGGAGCGGCCGGGCGGGATGGGCCGGGGCGGGCTGCCCGGCCCTAACGGAGCCCCCGACGGGGGAACGGGGACAGCCCCGCTCCCGCACCAGGTGGGGCTTCTCCAGGGAGCAGCGGGTCCGGGATTCCTGCCCAGGCCTCCTCGCATCCTCCCCGCGGCGAGGTACCGGGGGAGCCGTGGGACACCTCCCCGGGGAGCAGCGCGCCCGGCCCGACCCGGACCAACCCTGCACGCCGCGCCCGCTCCGCTCACAACAGAGGGTGAGAAGGGACAGCTCCAGCGGCACTCGCGTTCGCAACGGCACACACGTGGACAAAGACACAGGCACCCACACGGGTGAGCGCAGGCACATGTGTGCACACACATGTACACATGTACACGTACACACATGTATGCACGGACCCGCTGCCCTTACCTCCGGCTCCGCGCCCCGGCAGCACCGCGGCCATCCGCGCCGATCCCCGCCGGCCGCCGCAGGCGGGGCGGGGCCAATCACAGGAGGCAGATAAGGGGCGTGGCTAAGGGCGGGGCCAATCACAGGATGCGGATAAGGGGTGGGGCTAAGGGCGGGGCCAATCGCAAGAGGTCGGTAGGGGGTGTGGCTAGAGGCGGGGCCAAGAGGCCTTGGAGACCGCGCCGGTCCTAGCGCCGGCCGGACAGAACCCGGGGTGACCCCCCCACATTGAGGATGCGGAGCTGGAAAGCCCGGGGGGAATCCGAACCCCCCAGGTTGGGCCTCGGGCTGTGATGGAGCTTCAACGAGAGGGTGGTGGGGCATTGGAGCAGGCTGCATAGGGAAGTGGTGGGATCAGCATCTGTGGAAGTGTTCAAAAACCCTGCAGATGAGCCCCTAAGTGATGTGGTTCAGTGATGGACTTGGGGTAATGGTTGGACGTGATCATCTTAAATGTCTTTTCCAACCTATGATTCACAGGCCCAAACAGAGCCACCAAAGACAGCGGGGTGCTCCAGGGTGAGCCTCTGTGGCAGCGCAGTTTCCCCACCTCATGCTTGGGGATGCTTGGGACCTAAATCCCATCCTAGGTACCAACACTTGCTCCCTGAATCACTCTCCACGCCTCACGCAGTTGACAGGCACAAGCTCATGCAACAGTCGCAGACATCTTCCCCTTCTCCAGGACTGCAGCAGTTTCCCCCGCGCCTGGAGGAGCTGGTGGCTCTTCAGACAGCAATGGGGCTCCCCCATTCCTAAACACAGCTCCACATTCCTAAACACCTTTTCATGTGAGCAGTGGATGCACATGCCCCTTGACACCAAGGAATTTCCAGCTGATGCCCAACGTGAGTGCCATGGTAACAGGAACATGGGATATTTGTCAGCTTGAGGGTTCATTGCAGCTCAGCACACCAGCTCCATGGGATGTCTTCATCAGGGCTGGAGTGAGCCACTGCTTTGCCTCCCCAGCCCACCTCAGCCCTGCTGCCAGGGGGTCAGCTGCTCTGCACCCTCTTTCCAGCACTGCCCCACAAGGCAGATCTCATTCCAGATGGCCAGCACAGCCAGGATGCTGTTTGCATTTCCCTATCTCATTGCTTCAACATCCTTCAGTTCAGCAAGCTGCCGGTGGTGCCAGGGTTGTCCATTCAATTTGTGCTCATTTCTCCCAGCTCTTAACACATTGACAAGCTTTTCAGCTCCCAAAGGGACTTTGGTGGCTTCGGCCCCTTAAATACTGTGCCAAAGGGATAAAAGCAGCTAGAAATGTAGCAAAGGGCTGAAGAGAAACCAACTCAGTGCCAGCTCAGTGCCATCACAGCCCTGTAAAGGGATATGGCAAGACTGGAACTGACTCCGAGTAACTTCAGGCCCTGGGAGCATGATGCAGATCACAGCAGTCTGAAGCACTGTGGTTTTGAATTGCAAAACTCAGCTTTGCTTGGAGTTGGGGTTTGGTTTAGGTGCAAGGTACAGAGGAAATATAGGATACAGGAAATGAGCAAAGGAGGGAAAAATATTGGTGGTGAAATGAGATTCCTCAGTTCCGACATCTGCATATCTCCCATGGCAGCAGTTACACCAGAACTCTCCAGCTACTTAGAAGGAGGATGGAGCTAGGAGGAAACAGCCTCAGGCTGCACCAGAGGAGCTTTAGATTGGATAATGGGAGAAATTTCTTCACTGAAAGGATTGTTAGGCATTGGAACAGGCTGTCCAGGGAAGTGATGGAATCACGTTCCCTGGAAGTGTCCAAAACCTGTGTTGATGAAGCTCTTAGTGACATGGTTCAGTGGTGGAGTTGGGTCCTGGAGTAATGGTTGGACTTGATGATCTTATAGGTCTTTTCCAACCTAGTTGATTCTATAATCCTAACTGTTTCCATGAGAGCTGAGCATCCTCAGGAATGCTCTTCCCTCCATGTCAGCATGCAAAACAAGGTGCCTGCTGGGTACTGTCCCTCTGGGTCTCTCTGAAGCTTTGAATCTGCAACAGCTATCATCTGTCTCCCTGCAGTCATCTAGCACAGGCTCAAGCAGGAGAGAAGATAATTGCAAATACACTGCTTTAAGGGGAAGAAAGAGGAAGAAATCGCATCCCTGACATCCTCAGGGGGAAAATAGCAGCTTAGGGTTCTAAACTTGAATAAGAGAGGGATGTTCAGTTCTCTTGTCTCCTTGCAGATGCCCTGAGTATCTTGGAGCAAGTTAAAGCCAAGGTTTTTTAATGCCTAAATCCTCTGCAAAGTCATGAGACACCTTGGACGTTGATAGACAGACAGACAGATACCTTGGTCTCCTGGAGGAACTGGCCTTTGGTTTTTCAGGCCGTGTACCCTCTCTCTCTTATCTCCCTCAGTGATAAATGTTGGCTTTGCTTATAGACACAGGAGAGCCATAAACCTGTAAATGAAGGTGTCATTTCACCCATGGCTTGTTAGTGCCTATTCACAGCAGTGGATGGAGTTGGATAAAGACACTGTTTGCTGAGCCTTGTTCCAAATCGCAATTCAAGCTCTCCTTTCTCTCATGCTCCAGCTTTGCCATTTGGTTGGGCAAAATGGGACGCATTACTTTGGTTACTGCACTGCACAGTCCATGCCACAGGAGCTAGGTGCAATGCGGCTATACTGCCCTTGGCCAAGCAGATCCAGCCTGTCTGAGATTTCATTTTGTTTCTCATTCTGGCCCCACAGTCTATGCTTCCCCTTTACCTGTTGCTGTGTGATGATCAGTGATGCTTTCAGTGCTAGCAGAACAAATGCATCAAGAAAAAGGATTATCTGCTGTCTTGTCTACCAGTAGCATTGCAAGAACCTCATGAACCATCC
Organism: Forpus xanthops; assembly: GCA_032466535.1. Lineage (NCBI taxonomy): Eukaryota > Metazoa > Chordata > Aves > Psittaciformes > Psittacidae > Forpus > Forpus xanthops. Next base: position 10,594 of record JASSUY010030829.1, on the reverse strand, counting down.
CGTTACATTTCCAAGGAAAAGAGCCCTTTTTTCTGCTGAGGTACAAAAGTGATTTCTCTTTTCCCCCCATTATTCATTTTCTGTTCCACGTTTCCACAAAGCTTTCAAAATCTTTTTCCTGTTCAACTCCATTTTGGTTTGATAAACTAAATGGCCATGAAGGATGGCAGGTTGGGGAAGGAGTCTTCTGATTCCTCTGTTGTCTGATACATCTGATAATCACTGGGGAGCTATGTCTGCCCAGGAGGGCAAGACAACTGCTGCTCAAGCTCATCTCCTTTGCAGCTCCACTATTATAATAGATTTTTATATGCATTTATTGATTTAGTTCTTTATTTATAGTTCAAAATGAAACATTCCTCCAATTAGGAATAGCTCTACTATTTTTATATTTTTATCTTTAATATTTTTATATTTCTAATTTCTATATGTGTAGTATTTTTATATTAATTAATTCATTGATTAATGTTTTTCATACAATGAACTTGAGGAAGGAAATAAGAGGTCCATCCTTCCACCCCTTTTGGTTCTAACCCTGCTCAGCCAAGGCCCAGTGCTGTCAAGTTATCACAGCAGAGCTGACAGTGCCATCTCACTTCACTGCCTCTCTCCTGTTTCTCCCTGGTAACTAGGGAGACCCGGGAGACACACACACCATTCACAGCCTGGGAGCACGTCTGTTATACCCTGAAAATAAAACCTCTCATGGATTTTCCAAGCATTTTGGAGAGCTACATGGGAAGGGAGAAGCGTTTCCCGGTGCCTCCTGGGCTCAGCCATTGGCAAACCCTTGAATCACTCAACATCCCTACACTACCCCAAATCCCTGGGGAGCTCTGAGCAGGTTCCTACCACCAAACCCAGAGCTGGACCACTGGAGCCCTGCAGAAGGGGCATGGCCACCCCAAACCACAAGCAAAACTCAGGTTTTGACATTCCTTGCATGTGCAGCCATGCATGTAATTCTGCATATTCCTGCTACTGCAAGCAAACAACTCATTGTCCTGCTTTTCCTGACTCTGCAGCAATCCCAAATGCCTGCATGCAGTTTCACTTCTTGCTAGCACTGCTGCTTTTGACAATGGCCGATGGGCATCTGGAGAGTTTCAGGCCCGTTAACATCACCACTAGGGGTGGCACAAAAAGTCACCATAGAATGTTTAGATCACAGCAAGAAGCTGAATCATGAATCAGAATACACAGGGTAAAAAGCCTCATCCAGGTAACTCTAGTAAATCAAAGCTGCAAAGCCTTTGGCACAGATGTTGGAGAGGGACTCCTCATTAGGGACTTCAGTGATAGGACTAGGGGTGATAGGTTTAAACTTAAACAGGGGAAGTTCAGGTTAGATATAAGGAAAAAGCTCTTTACTGTGAGGGTGGTGAGGCACTGGCACAGGTTGCCTAAAGGAACGGTAAATGCTCTGTTCCTGGAAGTATTCATGGCCAGGCTGGATTGGGCTTGGAGCAGCCTGCTCTAGTGGAAGGTGTCCCAGCCTGTGGCAGGGGGTTGGAAATATACATTCTTAAGATCCTTTCCAACTCAAACTATTCTATGATTCCATGATTCTATGCCCTTACTGTTATCTCATATGGAGATAATCTTACTTCTTCTGGATAGTCACAGGCTTTACCTGCACCACAGAGGCCCTTCCACCATTCTCAGCATCACAGAAGCATCTCTAACTCCTGAGCAGAAGCAAATCCTCTTGGATCCCTGGAGCAGCACTTTCCAAACCACATCTGCAGAATGTTTCTAAGTCATCCTGCTCCCAGGCAGCCAATGAGCTCAGAGGTTCAGAGAGCCCCAAAGACACCCATCCTGATAAATTAATAGCCTTCGCTAAGGTTTCCACAAAGACAACTGTGCGTATTTATTGGGTCTCCTCTGATACACACTTACCAGGCAGCGTTGTATTTGGAGGCAGCAGGAAAACTCTCCCTGCACATCTGTTTTTCCAGTGCTGCCAAAGAGCTTTTATTTTTCTCTAATAACTTGACCTGTTTGGTTTCTGGCAGAAGACAGCCAAGCAGAGCACTCGCTCCCTTGGATTCGCTCCAGTACGGGATGAGGTCAGGACAACAAAGAAAAAGAAACAGCTGGATGGCTACGAAGCAGTGGGAACAAACAGGGCAGGGACCAGGGCTTTTTCTTTCCTTCCCTTTTAATTTATCCAATTGGATTTCATTCCTGGGCGTATTTATTCCCCAGGCAGTCGGTATCACAAAAGCCGTGTTTCCTGCTCGCCTCCTCCCGACCATACCCAGGGTGCACGTATAAATAGCACAGCCAGTTAATCCCTCCTTTGCTCGGCTGTCAGGAAATGTGAGGCGCAGGTCCTAGGGGTTTCCACTGGAGGACTGCAGCTCCTACACAAGCATTTTCATCTTGATTTTGGCAGAGTGGGTTTTGTATCCCCCCACTTCCATTCAGTTTTTCCATTTCACCACATTCCCATTACTCTTTCCAAGACTTTCTGGGCTGGGGGCTTCACCTGGCATTTTTCAATCTGTCTGCTTTCTTTTTTTTCCTGATAGCAAGCTAAATCATCTTAAAGCAGCAAGGAGAAGAATTGCCAATGGGGAGGGAAGGAGGTGGGAAAGAGGGGAGGGATGAGGGAATGGAAGACAGAGAAGACATGCCAAGTACAGGAGAGACAGAGAAGCAGTCTGCACATGTTCCCCTGTTGGGAGAGTTTCTCTCTCCCTGACCTCACTTTCTCCATGGCCAGAATTCCACCTCTGGACTTGCCAAGGAGACAATGCAGCATTCCTCTGCTGGGCCACAAAGCAAGTGTGAAATGTTCTGTTTTAATCATTTACAGAACAAAAGGAACACAACAGTCACCGTCTGATTCATATCTGCCGAAATCCCACAGCCAGAGAGGAAACACAGATGAAGAAAGTAAAGGGAGAGGAGGTGTGGGTTTGGTTTGGGTTTCTTTCTTCTAGTCACTGTGGACCTAAAGAAAGACAAGAAGGACCACGTTGGCTTATACAGAAGTTTAAGAGCTCCTGATGTCCTCTGACACAGCCTTTGGTACGTGACTGCAGAGAAAACACAAGGAACACAACAAATGCTGTTTCCTCTGGTCCGTGATCCCATTTCCCTTCCTGAGACAGAGGTTGTAGCTGCACCACCAGGTTTGAGACCCTTCCATAGGCCTTTCTTCCATGATGTTTTTCAATTACTTTTTCAGCCCATTCATGCTTTTGGTACGCTGGATGGTTTGAGGAAGCAAGTTGTACAGTGTAACTGCATTGTGTGAAGACACACTGCGTTCAGGTTGTGTTAAGCACTTATTTCACAGAATCTCAGACTGGTAGAGGTCGGAGGTGGCCTCTGGAGCCATCTCATTCCACCACCCAGAGCTGGTTGCCCAGGACCATGTCCAGATGGCTTTTGAGTACCTTCAAGGACAGAGACTTCTACCACTTCCCAAGGCAAGATGCATCAGTGCTTGGTAACCCACACAGTAAAGAAGTGCTTCCTGATGTTCAGAGGGAACCCCCTGTGTTTCCGGTTGTACCTCTGGTCCTAGCACTGAGCACTGCTGAAAAGAGCCTGGATCCAAGCCCTTTTCACCCCCCTTCAGATATTTATTGATGAGATCCCCCAGAGCCTTCTCTTCTCCACACCAATTAAGCCCATCTCTCTCAGCCTTTTCTCACAGGATTTATTCTTCAGTCCCTTTTTCATCCTTATGGCCTTTCACTGGTATACCTCAAGCATGTCCATGTTTCTCTTGCACTAATTTGCTCCTATGCCATTCATAATTCATGTACTTTCACTGTACCCTCCTTCAAGGATCTCTTTTCCACATCCTTGAATTGTGATTTACTGTGTCTGCTCTGTCCCTCAGTCACCTCTGACTCCCTTGGCTGGTACTTCTCCAGGGACTCTCAGAAACCTGTGACTTATACAGCAGCAGACCACAGGGAGGTTTTTCCAAAGGCTGGGCATGGCAAGCAGAGCACCAACCTTTACAACAAGGAGAGAAAGAAGAGTCAGGAGGTGATTTCCCAGCCATTGTTAATTCCATCCTTGGAAACACTGAAACAACGAAAGGCTTTGCGAACATGTAGAAAAGGAGGATATGAGTAATAACCAGTGCAGACTCAGTAAGAACGGAGCTGGTCAGACACATCTATTCTTCTGTAATAAGCCTTGTAGATGAGGGTGTGTGCAAATGCCATATATGTTGGCATACAAGTAAGACTTGTGATAAATGGGTCGTACGGTACCACTATATTAGCAAGAGAGGGATGCTCTCTTGGGAAAATGGATGCATGAAGATCAGAATGCTTCCTGGGGGTTAGTTACTCATGGCATGAGGCAACACGAAACAATCTCTTGTAAACTTGGTACTGATCAGCATTTCTATGAATGACTCAAAATCCGAGCACAGCTTCTTGTGTTTGCAGTAGCCAGCAGGCTGGGACAAGCTGTCAGAAAGCTGGACACAGGACTAGAGGTCAAGGAAGACTTGATGAGAGGGACAAAATGGATGTGATCCAGCGATCCTCCAGTGGGATCCTCCCCCCTGCGTCCCCACACAGGACAAGATACTCCCTGTTTGAGCCATGGAAGCCATGTGTATGGACCAAGCTCCATTTGAGCCATGTGTAATTGACTTAAATCAAGAAATTTAATTAGACACTGAGAAAACCCTTCCAGTGCAGTGAAGCCTGGGAAAGCTGCTGGAACAGGCTGGTCCTCCACGTGGGGTGATGGGTGAAAGGAGGCACAAGCCCTGCCTTGAGGCAGGAAGGAGGTGTATTAAACTCTTGAAGTTCTGTTCAGACCTGCCTTTCTGTGGCTTAGATGATGATGATGTTTTGTTATGATATTGATGTTTTGTCTCAGGATGCTGTTATTATAATGTTACTTTATTCCCAGCTCCTTTACTAACAACTCCTGCTGTTCAGGTAGCTGGTTTGATCAGGGCTGTGTGGTTTTGGCCTGGTATTCTCAGGTGCTGGTTACACAGTCACTGCAACACAGCATAAAGCCAAGATGTTACAGGAATGTCTTGTCTTCTCCCCCTCCAAAACGTGCTCACTCTTACCCTCTCACTGCCTGGCACCACAAATCACACAGCTGCACTCAGGTCAGGAGACTGATCCAGCTGAAAACCCACCAGCCAGGAGGAAGGCAAGGGTAGAGATTGCTTTTCCATTGCTTGTTCTGCTATCTCACATCCTTTGTCTGTCTTGTCTACCTTGGATGAAGCAATCACATCTTGGAAAGCAAAGTGGAAAAGTAAGGTGATACAAGCACTGCTTCGAATAACTGTTCCAGATGAGGGATGTCTAGTACTGCTGTGCAGAGGAAAGTGGTGTCCTGGTTGCTCCTGCTTCCCCTCGAGTGAGAGTAGGGCTGTGCGTAAACCCTGGGAGATGCCAACCACCACCTCAAGGGGCAATGGATCACCCGGGGTGGCACAGATTATTTCCCCATTAAGATGAGGAGGATGCCAGCAAGCCGGTTGTCCTGTGTTTCAGCCCTGATCTGTGCCCCTCCAGGGTCCTGCCCCTTGACCATGGGTCACCAAGAGCCTTATTTTGCCCATTTAAACCATCTGTCCAGCTGCTAATGCATTTGCTGCTCAACTAAAACCAAACAAATCTTACTTCCTGGAGAGGGAGCTTGTTCTTTGTCACTGAATACATTTGCGGAGACTTGAGGGGTGGGATGCCAAAGTTATAAGAAATGAGCACGTGCCGCAGAGGGAAGACACCCTTCAAGGGGTAAGATGATGAAGATCAAGAAGAAAGGGAGTTGGTGGAAACCGTGCCACAGAAAATGCACTTTAGAGTTACTTGGCTGTTTTTAACTGCAGTTGGGTACTGAATGAGGCAGCCAAGGGAGGCTCTTGGCTTTATTCCCACTCCCTGTTGACGCTCCTCTGGGTGGAAGTGTCAGAGCAGCCTCTATTCTGACACCAAGTGGAGAGAGCTCACAAGGACTCCTTTCAAGTACAATCAACTGTCAGACACTGCCAGTGAGCACAGCTGCCCTCCCTGACACCCCTTCTAGCACCAGCGAGGCATCTTACACTTTATAAGCATCCTTGCGTTTACAGGAATGTCTTCAAGAACCTGGCTCTTGGCAGCAGAGGTTTACAGCAGAGAGAGCTGCACGTGATAGAAATCACCATTCTGGGCTCCTGAAGCTTTCTCCTCTCACCCTAGGTTTCCAACAGAGCCCTATGTGGTCAGCAGCACGGTGGGTGCACACAGGCAACATTTACTGGGGACAAGCCCTCATCAGGGAATCACAGGCTGGTTGAGGTTGGCAGGGACCTCTGGAGGCCATCTGCTCCAACCCCCCTGCTACAGCGGGGCCACGTAGAGCTGGTTGCCCAGAACCATGTCCAGATGGCTTTTGGATATGTCCAAGGACGGAGAATTCATTTCCCTGATAGTGAAGAGAAGGGCTGTGTTCCCTCGGGAAGAAGGGTTGGTGTTTGCTCATGTAAGATGATGGGCACCACAGTGCGCTGGGGCAGCCCCACCATGCTGTCAAGAGCAAGGCAGGGTACACAGACCTGAGCCCATCATTTCTCCCAATACATCCAATCCACACTTCCCAGCATGCTCCTTCTCCAGCCTTCACCCATTTTCCCAGGAGGAGCTGGGGGCTTGACTTCCCCCTTCCCTGCACACCACATCTCCAGGTCTAGGTGACAAGAAGGCCTCCTGCAGAGGATTCCCACCATGCAGTTCAAGTCTTCACTCCCTCCTTACCTTGAGCACCTCTAACTCGTCCTGAGATAAACACTGGTTTAGACATTGGTCCTGGGATTAAGGGAAGATTGCCACCAGATAGTGTTTCCCCATGGATTCGGCCTCTGAAGCCTTCAGCTTCCCATGCCTATTTGAGTTTGTTTTCTCCTGGGTGTCTTCACTTTTACTTTGCACACCCCTGCTTCTGCCTTCCATGGGTTAAAATATACCCTCATCATCTTGCAATGCACCAGAAAGTTACCGAAGCTCCAGTGCCAACCACAGGCTAAGCCTAACCCCCCCCCCCCCAGCACCACTATTTGAGAGTGCTTTGTACCAGAAAGGTGACAGCTTCTCTCCAAAGGAAAGAAAACATCAATTTTAACATCAATTAAACAGAGAGGTACGAAACACTTCCAGCATTGAACTGCCCCATCCCTCTGATGGATGACATTCAATAGCAACACAGAAAGAAGGCATCAGTGGTGACAAATCTATGCAGCTGAATGCATGCAGTGGCTGCCCTGTATTTTAAGCCATCTCCTAATTGCTCTACATCATCAAAAAGGAAGAGGAAAATGTGTCGTGCATGGACTTACCCAGCTGATCCAGAGCAAAGAGGGCTGGGGCACCTTCGGAGAGCTCATTGTCTGAGGGAAGAAGAAAGATCAGCTGTAGGGGTAGATGTGGAGACCTGGGGTGACAATAATTTGGATCAAACTGCAGGTAAGCCCCTTCTCAGATCGCTTCCAGTTCACCCCTAACAGCATTCATATGTGTGCAGTGGGCATTTTTAATCCAGCTGTTATTGGAAAGAACCTGGAATCAGCTCAGGATGGAGACTTATGCCTATCCCAGTGTCAGTGAAGGGGCTCTGCTGCCCTTTCTCTGCCCACGCTGGGATCCTCAGCCATGCTCCACTTTTTGGCTATGCCACAGCTCTCCACTCCCTTTTCCTGGCTCGTCCAGCGCTCAGAGCATGGCCAGCAGTATCCTGCCTGCAGTGAAGCTGTTCAGCACACCCCAGTTCCCTCCGGCAACAGCAGCTGGAGGAGGTCAAACCAATGGGAGCAGGGAAATGCTCCAGCTGGGATCTTTCAGCGGCTAACAGGCACTGCATTCACCTGATAACATTGCTGTAACCCAGTGCCTGTGACAGGCTGGCTGTGGGCTCTGCAAACACTTAAACAGGGGAAGTTTGGATATAAGGAAGAAGATCTTTACTGTAAGGGTGGTGAGGCCCTAGAATGAGTTGCACAGGGAAGTTGTGAATGCTCCATCCATGGCGGTGCTCAAGACCAGGTTGGACAGAGCCTTGGGTGACATGATTTAGTGAGAGGTGTCCCTGCCCATGGCGGGGGGTTGGAACTAGATGATCTTAAGGTCCTTTCCAACCCTAACTATTCTATGATTCTATTAGCTGGTGATGTTTCTCACTGAAAGCTTGTGGGAGATTATTTTAGATCCCAAGACCAATCCCACCATGAGCCCACCCATTCTTATGTGCTCCCAGCTGCAGAACACAGCACACATGGATGCCTCGCTGCCAGAAGGAAATGCAAGTGCATACAAGAATATGGCCAAGTGTTAAACATCATTTGATCTTTGGAGCTGGTGGGGATTCCATTGTTTTCAATCATTTCTTGCAACGTCAAAATAATGCTAAACTGCAGAAACTCAATTTAAAAAAGAAAGTGCAGAGGGTAGGGGCTTCTCTGTTGGTTTTCAGGTTTTTGGTGGTTGTTTTCTTTTTTCTGTCAGGTTCATGGCATTTGTTCAGTACAATGGGTTAGACTATAAAACCTTTTGGCTTGGAATCTGTGTCCTGTTCCCGGGGGATTCAATGAGGATGTTTAAGAAGGGCAGATGCATGACATCCTACAGTAATCCACACCTATGACGTTTCTAAGAGATCTTTACCCCCACTATGAAATGCTGTTAGATCCATCAGTTAGAAGAAGACGTGAGACACTAGTTTAGGATAGCAGTGGGCTCTGTACAGAACCAAAAGCCAATGTACATCCACATTTAGCTCTGCTTTACAGACCCAAGCAGAGTGGGATCCTGAATTTGACCTCTACAGCTATAAACAGTAGTGCAGATCATGCACATGGCAAAGGTTTACAAAAGATAACAGAAGCAGACATTGTCCTACTGGGAAAAGGGCTAGGCTGCAGCAAGCACCCCTGTGCTGGCCCTGGGAGCCACCCTGCTCTGGATACCTACAGAAGCAGCCGATGCCAACCAGTGGTGCTTGGCTGGGGAGACTGAACCCAGGGCTGCTGGCTTCAATAGTGTAAACCTACTTATCTAATCCAGCTCTCATGGAAAAGAAGGCGATGCCACATCCCAGACTGTCCCTTTCCCCTTCCCCAAGCATCCGGGCTACTGGCGGGAAGCAGAGGGAAACAGATGGAGATAAGCAAAGCATTTTACCAAAGCAAAAGGTTTCCGTTCCCAAGGCGTTGTCATCCAGAAGGCTCTGGGTTTACTTTGGTGTTAGTCTGGAGCACAGTGTGTCCCAGATAAAGAAGGAGCTTTGCTCAAGGAGGGACAGTTTGTGCTGCGACAGGGAGCTCCAATGACAAAGCTGAGCAGGGAGAACAGGCAGCTGCTTCTGCCCAATGTTTGCATGGGGGTTAAAAAGCAAATTACAGCATCTGGGTGGAAATTGGGTAGAGATTCACTGACAGAGTAAATAGACCTGCTGGCTCTTTCCCATTGTATCTGCCCTGAGGGCTTTGCTGAGACTGTCAATTAACGGGGAGAGACAGATCCCAGCCTTGGACTGGGAGGTCATGCTAAGGTGGCCTGAAAGCTTGTGTGGTCCTGCACAAGGAGCCCCAACCAGGACATCCCTCAGCACTCCTGTCGCTGCTGAGACATCAGGTTTCCTGGAGCCGACCTAAATTGTGCCACACAACCAGGATTGAAGAGAGAAGGGAATATTTTACCAACTGTGCTCCTCACTCCTCCCTCTGCAGAGCCCTACTTGTGGAGAATGAGGGTGGTCACATCCAGCACACAGGGAATGTTAACTTGCCAAAGGGCTGGTGTTAGGGCTTGTTGGTTTGGGTGGGTTTTTCTGGCAAATCCCATTCCAGAGAAGGAAGACAAGCCACAGACCGAGCAGCAGCGCCAGTGTGCCAGCAAGATACTGCAGTTTGGGTCAGATCTTTCCACCTTCATACTAGACATAGCACAAGGAATGGCAGCGGCACATCAGGAAGGCTCCTGGGTGGATTAAAAGCCAGCAATGATGTCCTACCTCCTTTCACACTGGCAAAGGAATGGATCCCACCATGAGATAACCAGTTGGTTTCATCCAGCTTCCAGTTTTCACCAGGGTCCATCTCTGACTGGCAGCATCAAAGATCTGCTCGCAATGCCTCCTGCCGCTCTCTCTGGGGAATAACCAGAAGATACTCAGTGCTGTTGTGGTCCACACCATTGCCAGGTGCTGAGCAGCTTACCCCAGCAGAGGAAAATGTCTGTCAATGTTGCAGGAAAAAGGGAAAAGGAGCAAAAATGGAGGGAAAATGCCCAAATATGAGACTATTGGACCAAGGAGTAGCCGGCTTTGCCAACCCTCAACTCAGCACATCTACAAGTCTCCCTGTCAGGTCAAAAACCCACTGATGCTTGGACCTCCCCCATTTTTTGTTTTCAGCCTGACCAACGTTTCAAAAGGAGTGGATCAAAAAGTGCACCAAAAGGAGTATGACCAGCAGGTCGAAAGAGGTGATCCTGCCCCTCTACCCTGTTCTTGTGAGACTGCACTTGGAGTATTGTGTGCAGTTGTGGTGTCCTCAACATAAAAAGGACATGGAACTGTTGGAACAAGTCCAGAGGAGGCCATGAGGATG
>JASSUY010030827.1:0-29226 GCA_032466535.1 Forpus xanthops | reverse complement strand
CCAGCCCCGGCTCCTCCGCCGCGCTGGGCGGGCTGCGGGGGGGCTGAGGGGCTTCCTTGCTCCTCCGTGCGTCCCCTCCCCATCCCTGCGCCTCTGGGTTGTGCCGTCCTCGCCCTTTCGCCCCTGCCGGGCCTCCGCCCGGGGCAGCCGGCCTCAGCCCCGGAGCTGCCGCTGTCCCGCGGCCTCCAGGTAAAGGCCCTTTCGGTTCCCCCGGTGGACCTGTTGATACCTCTCTCCATCTCGCTTACCTTTCCGCGTTTGCTGCTGTTTCGTTTCTAAATGCTCGCAGCACGCTCGGCTCCGGACGTGTGATGCAGATGAAGGACGTGCCTTCTTCCCAAGGAGTTTGTCCCTTCGCATGGATGGGAGACCTGGGAGAGAAAATAACATAGGTTTTGGTTTGCCTCCATATTTCAGTGTCACTGCAGTGACCCTGATGGGCTTCTTGCTCTTGTTCTCAGTCTTCTCATTTAAAAGGCATGATTCATTGAAATAAGAGTTGTTGCTTCTTTCCACCTTTCCTGTACACCCATTATTTTACCTATTCTGTAACCTCCATTAATCAGTCTTCTTTTTGTGTCCACATTCTTGTTTGGTTGGGTTTTAGCCTTTTAACAGGGTGGGTTTGCTTCTAGTTATGGTAAGAACATGTTGCTCTAAGTGTCTTGGTAGTCCATGACTGTGTTCTGTAATGACCATCGTGACAACTTGTGCTTTTGGCTCTCCTCTCTCCTCTTAATGAAAAGGTAGGAGGGGAAGAAAGACTTCTGCTGTGGAAGACCACCCTGCTGTCTGTTCCTTCCTGTGCAAGATGGTGATGGTGCTCTTATAGACCAGGAGTTTGTGTCCTTGATGCCACTGTTCTGCTCATCCACTGGGAGAGCAAGGGTCAGCGTGCAGCTGGAAATGCCAGCTGGTCCCTCTTTGCCCTGGTCACACTTACGCTGTTGCTGTTATTGGAGCTGGACTGGCTGTTTTGTACCAGTTGGGTACTCTAGGAAAACATGGGGTTACAATAGAGAAGGAAGCAAGAATGCATTGCAGAGTGAATGCCCGGAAACAATACTTAGTGTTTCCAGCACTGCGCTAATTAGACAAACCAAGTGGAAAATATTTGCCATTCTGGGAGTTCCCTGATAGAAATGTGCAGTCTTGCGCTCATTTTGTGATAGGTGAAGACCTCTCTAATGTCATTCTCCATTCTTAAGCTCTCATCAGCTTGGCTGTTCCGAGGAGGTTTTGCTATTGTTGAATATATCTATTTAGATTCTGCCTGCTTTCAAATACCAAGCAGTTCCTTTATCAGTGGTTCTATTGCTCTTAGCTTTGCTGCTATTCCTTGCTTACAGCAATGCTGGGAAGCTTAGGATTTGTTCCTTTTTGTGGCCTTGGTCATATCCTTGCTTTTAATGGTGAAGAAACCACCAGTGCACCATCCAGTACAAGGTCAGCTTTTGAGTTCTGCCTGGCTCTGCTGTGGTTCCTGTAGTCTGTATGCCATGGCTATGAGCAGCATTGTAGATACTGGACAGCTTTACTACAGCACCTTTCCCACCTGGCTCATGCTTTTCTCCCTGGTGTAAAGCATCCAGTGAATGGTCTCCGTTTCGCTGTGCACATCTGGGTGAAGTTGATTGCATTTCTGAATCCCCATTTTAGCCGGAATCCACAGATTTAGCTCCATTTTCCTGATTTCTTTGAAATGCTCCGATTGGACAATTTGACACTACTTCTCATTTTTGTCATTGCAGAGATTTTTTTCCCTGTCTATTTGTCTGTTCTCTCCCAGCCTTTCATATATCTGCATGGCTTAGCATTCCAGGAACAAACTGCCATCTTTACAGTTGTGATAGGCAAAGTATGATAAATAATCCAATCTCTGTGTGTGTTGCCTTGTGCTACACACAGTGAATGTCCCCAAGGGCATCCTCTTCCCCGATTTGATTTTTTACTAACTTATTTTAATCCTTTAAGATGAACAGAAGTGCCAACAAGAAGAGTTTATGCAGACAGCAGACCTCTCGTGTTCATCCTCATGTGGTCAGTTTAAAACTCTTCAGCTCAAAAGTGGAGCTGTGTATCCCATGTACTGAGAAGCAGACTGGATGCTTTCCAAGTTTTTCTGAAAAACAACTTGGGAACAAAATGAACACTTTCTTTGGGATTTAGCTGTTCAAGGTGATCATCTGCTGTGACCCACTTGAATGATGCTTGAGCTCCAAGGCTGCTGTGGTGGCTGAAAATGCCCAGTGCCACTGTCTGCTCACTTAATGCTTACCTGGTAAATGCAGCACAGCTTATCACAGAAAAGGCTCTCTGCCCACCCTGGAGAAGTCTTAAATTGTGATAGAAGCTGCTTAGCATGCCAACAGACTATAAAGCTTTGAAAATCACTTCCAAAGCTACAGGACTGTTGGAAGAGAACACCTATCTTTCAAGAGCTCTTTGGCTTATATATGAAGTGACGCTTGGACAATGCCCAGGATTTTCTAGGTGGAAGGTAGACATGTCTGAATCTGCTTTTCTTCTCTTGCTCTCCTCTCTGAGGAGTCTTTGCTGCAGAGCTGTGGTTGATATGGTAGTTGTGGAATTCTCTGTTCACTTTGAGTTTTCAACTGAATGCATCGTTGATATGAGTGACTAGGGCCTGGAGGTTCATCTGATCTGCAAGCATACTTAAATAAGACTGTGAAACTCTTCAAGCTTCCTCTTGTCCATGTTTGTAGCCCCAAGAACAGAAATCACAACTGAAGTATCTCAAGTTCTTTGCACGCTCGTGAGGAGGCAGCTGCTTTGGGATTCTGTTGACAAGTTCCATGTAAAACTTTATAACTGCCATAGGGAGGAAACTAAGGCTGCGTTTGGGTTGTGTTTGTGCTTGTACTGTGGTGTCTTGCTCTGAAGTCTTTTAGATTAAGTAGTTTTTATTGCATAAATGCTCCTAAAGTTCTTTGCTTCTGACCACTCTTCTGGTGTAGTCTAGCAGTTATGTGCCACTAATGCTGTGTAGATGCAATGAACTCCTGCTAGAACAAGCTAAATTACTGAAGAGATTGATTAAAAGATGCACAAGAAATAATCTTCTTTAGTAGTGTGAGGCACAGTCATACCTCAGACATCTGTTCTCATAGAAAATGGTTACTGTGTAGGTATGTGATTCCCTGCCACCTTCCTTTCCTCTTCCTGCTCTTCTAGGAGAGTGTGCAAGGCTCCTGCCTTCAGCATTCATCTGCTGGAGGCACGAGTCTGACTTGCACCTTTTGGGTTGCAAAATGACAGTTACTACAGGGATACTACCAGCTGACATCTTGCTTCCACTGGGGCTCTGCTCAGCAACAATTGTTAATTGAACCAGTATGTAGTGTAACTTTTGTAATGTGGCTGCAAAATCACTTGTGTCCTCTCTTAGCCTTTGGCAAGGTAGTTTCTGGCAACTTGCTCCTGTTTGGGAAGTCAAATGACCTTGATTTCACCACCGCCACCACCCCCATGCCTTTGTTTTGTAAGCATGCAGAGTTACAGCCCTGTAAAGACAAGGCTTTTAATCTAAGATGGCACAACTTGGATAGACTCAGCTAAATGTCCCTCATGACTGGGTAGAGGGAGAGCTGCTGCTGAGAGCAAGAGGGGAAAAAAAGGAGACTTCAGGCTGCTCTGACTTGGGTATGGTGTGAAAGATTTTAACACTGTCCTTCTGTCTCATGCTTTCTGTGCCGCACAGACCAGAACAATGTACAGCCTTGGAGCTTTTCAAGGTAAAAGGGAGTAATCGCTTCAGGCAGACTCTGGCTGAAGTTATCTGAAATGTGGAGGACTGCCAGGGAGAAAGAATAAAGGCTTTGCATTGTAATAATCAAAGTAAGAGAATTCACTTTCAGATACCTTCACACAAGCTTAAAAGGACCTGTTGACTTTTAAAGGATACTGTTGGGACCTACTGATAGTATCTCTGAGATTTTGTGTATAAGGTTCTATATAGTAATTGGAGCCTCTGGGGTGTAGCATTCACGAAGACTGTGTAGGCTTCCCGTGAAGAGAACTCGCACATTTTTCACACCCTGTGTTTGTCAAGTTTGTGTTGGAAGTAGCAGCATATGGTGTATGTAACTCTGTGATGTTTGAGTTTTTTTCAGATGAAATTGGCATTTGCTTTTCCTACTGGGAATAGCATTGCAGGATGCTATTTCTTTAGCTCTGGAAGATCTATTTTCATTTTGGAGTGTCTGATAGGTATCACTAGCTAATCCTGTTTGTTTTCGGTTCTGGTGAATACTGAAGTACTAAACCAAAGTGCCTTGAATTCCTGAGTTCAGATCTAGCTTGGATTGATAATAACAAAACTGCTGCAAAATGGCTGTTTGCTCCTTACAGAAAACAGCTTTGGAACCAGAGCAAGACTGATGGGTAGGGAGGAGTCACTGTCCTTGTACCGGCCTGCTCACCTCAACATCTGCATATGGTGCAGCATCCTCACTGCTGCTTGTAATGGGCATATACTTGTATTTTTTACAGACTTGTATACTTGTAATGTATGGTTTCCAGATGACATAAGGTTTCTAATCTGATTTGAACAAAATGGACAGAGTATCTGTTGTGAACCCTACGTATCTCAGCCCTCCTGCTGGACAGCTCTTGCTTTTAGCTCAGGAATGGTGACAGCAGTGCAATTGTGACAGCAGCTTTAGTGGTATAAACAGTTTGTACTCCTGTGTGTATGTTTGATTTGCCTTTCGCTTGAGTAGTGCTGCGTTTTAAGTCTGCACAAATATTGACAGCTCCAGACTCTCCACCCTGGTGTTCATGAGCAAAGGTGATGGTATGCTTACTCAGGTAGCTGGTTCTGACCAAGGATGGATATAGGAGCAAAATGCGGAAGCAGGTTTGCCTTCACATATGTCTGTATATATCAATTTGACCATCTCATTTGCGTTGCATTCTTCTGTGATCCTAATTAATGGCAGGAGGAAGGTGGCTGATGAGCAAAGAGCTCACAAAAAGTAGTGGATCATGTTGATTCTTAAGGGAATGCTGATATGCCTTCAAGGACAATGCTGCATACCTAAATGCTTAATCAACAGGCTTGTATTGACAGCCTCAGACACTGATGTGATTTCAGTCCTGTTGAGTTTTGGTTTAGCATCTTTCAAGAGGAGGTGGTCTACATGGATTTATGCCTAACGCAGTATAATGGGTTGTGTATCCAGCTATGTCCCACCCCTCTGCCCTTCCTAAGAGCAGAATAGAATAGTCTAGCAACCAGCTGGGGGGTGGATTTTGTTCTTACCTTTACTTTGTGGCCTTGCTTGGTGGGAGTCTGCAGTAATTCATGCTGTTACGCGCTTGTAGCAACTGGAAGCCCTCACTGTTATTTCCATGCATGCTGGCTGAGGTTCATAGACAGTTGTGTGTAGTAACTAGTGAGCAACACTTTTAGATTAGTTCATGACTTCAGTGCTAAGTTGGCTGGTTTGATTTTTTTTTTTTTGTCTTCTTAAGTCTCCTTACCAATAGCTGAAAAAGCTGGAGCTTGGCCTGCAGGTTTATCCTTCCCTGTTGCTGTGCCTCAAAGTTCAGTTTTCAACATTGCCTTTTTTACCTATAAGGGCTAATGAGCCTTTGCATTTTTAAAGCTTCTCTCTAAATCTAGGTTCTCTTCTTGTCTTGCAGGCTGCTATATGGCAAGCACTTAACCACTATGCTTACCGAGATGCCGTGTTCCTGGCAGAGAGATTGTATGCAGAGGGTATGTACTTTGCAAATGTAAAGCTTTCTCTCGGTTTTGATTTTAGGATTGTTGAGCCTCTGCTCCTACTTTGGTTTACTCCTGTTGTTGTGATAATGAAGTTTAACTTGCTGCTTGGGGAAGGTAGAAGAATGCCTTGCAGTTCGGTTGGGAAATGAGATAATGGAACAGCAGCAATGTTACTTTACAGTAGAATCACCTTAAAAAAACATTGGAGTTGTGTATCTGAGCACAGCATTTACGGTAATCTGTTGTATGGTATTAAATGGGAGAGAGGGGTTTAATAGCTTTTCCAGGCTGAACAGCACCAGTTTTCTCAGGCTGTGTTCAAAGGGAGATGCTCCAGTCCCTGTTCATCCTCGTGCCCTCCTCTGGACTTGCTTCAACAGCTCCATGTCCTTATGTTGAGGACTCCAGAACAGCACACAGTGTTCCATGCGGGCCCTCACCAGAGCAGAGGGGCAGGATTGCCTCCTTCAGCACTGCTGGGGATGCAGCCCAGCACATGGGTGATTTCTGGGCTACCTGTGGAATCTGAGGTCTTCCATCTAGTGCAGAGATGACAAATGTTGTGTAGAATATTAAGGCACCTTATGATCTAGGTGTGCATAAAGGAAATGGTGCTTTAGGAATGGTGTATCTCTCCTGAATGCAGCACACTGTGAAATGCAGGGAAACGCTGGATTGAAGGTAATTGCAGCAGCCAAGAGAAAAATGAATGACTTGATCCTAACGTTATCTTTGCAGAGTAATGCTCTGCAAGAGTACTTCAGAGTGCTTTTTTCAGTGACCGGCAGTGCTGTGAGAGAACAGCATGCATGCTGGTGCTTGGTTCAAGCAATTAACGGCTAACAAAACATCTGGCTTCTGCTTAAAATAAGTAGTTATACCACAGAGTAGAAGCTGCTGAGCTTGAATACAGTGACTCCGTATTGGCAGTAGGGATTTTACCTTGAGATTAATTTTCAAGTCCACCGGCAGTTACTGCACTTGTGGGGATGGCTGTGGTTTGGTACCTTCCCAGAACTTGGAAGTGTGTTAAATTAATGGGTAAAAGAATTGATTTAACTTTAATTTTCAAAACTCTGGTGGTTTTAGGATAAGACAAATAAAAGATGTTCTCTTTACATCTTCAGTTTCCACTGTTCCTGTCTGTAATGCCACAAACTAGTCCCTTTTAGGTGTAGCAAAAGGCTGGAGCAGGCTGCCCAAAGAGGTTTTTGTACAGTACTGATTTTTCTGAAGAGCTCCATGTGGATACTGAACAAACATCAGAACTGTTTCTTTAAATGCTGAATTCCGTTTACCCATAGTCTCTTCTGGAAAGTAGAAAGTAGTGTTGGTTTCTCAGTTGCTTGGAGGTTTAAGTTGCTTGCCTTTCTTTGAGTTGCAATCCATCATTACGCAGGTGATTTGAGTGGAACATTCTGGAGGAGTACAAACAATTGGTGGGACACTATGGCTGTACATAATCCATGCGTATACCTGGATCTCTTGTACTTAAAGCAGAAAACAGTTAAAAGGGAGTGAAACAGATATTTTAATCGTAGCTTAATGTTTGACTTGCATTGAGCATGGTAACGCTCTCCATTGCCTTACAAAAACCCCTTTGGCATTTAAAGCTTCAGCTGAGTTTTTCCCAGCAAGGTTTTAAGGGGGTTACCTCTCTGTCCTTTGTGTAATCACAAATAAAATCAGTGAGTCTGACCTCAGTCTTACATCTGGGTGCCAAGACAAGCTCTTTGAATAGGATGTTCTCAGTGTGGTACGTAATTCATCTCTGCAATGGAAGGAGTCTTGAAGCAGGCATCAAATCTAAGTGCTTCCAGTTTCTGCCATAGAGAAATGTTTGTGTCTTGATTACTCTTGTTTTCTGTTTAGATGGAGGTGACTTTTGCTAAAGCTTTACTGCTTCCTTCAGAATTTAGAAACTTGGACTCAAGTTGGGAAGAGGATTTGTAGGAAAGCTTGTCTGTATCACTGCTTCCTAACACTAATTAAAGCATCAAATGGTAACGTTAAGCCACGTTCCCAATGAAATAATATAGGCAGCAAAAAGTAGCTCTGTTCTGTAAGGAATGGCTGCTTTGCTTGACTTGCTGTTACTTTAACAGCAAGCTGGCTAATGGCTTCATTGGATTGGGTAGCCAGAAGGATCAAAGTTCTCTTACTACAAGAGTACTTTTATAGTTGGTCTGACCATATAAGAAGATGGCATATAGAAGTTTGTTACATGGCCATGAATAAAGAATTGAACTTCATGCAGTAGTGAACTGCTCTAATATCAATACTCTGTTTCCTGTATCTTGTGGCTAGCTGGCTTTTACTCCCTGCCCCAAACTCCTTGTATCAAAAGGGAAAACAACTAACTGATCATTTGAATTATGTTTTCAGTACACTCAGAAGAAGCACTGTTTTTACTGGCAACGTGTTACTACCGCTCAGGAAAGGCCTATAAAGCATACAGGCTCCTAAAGGGACACAGCTGTACTACTCCGCAGTGTAAATACCTGCTTGCAAAATGTTGTGTTGACCTCAGCAAGTAAGTAAATCCTTCATGTTCTGTCCAGGGTTGCAAATGTATTTGTTTGTTGTTTGAGTTTCTCTTTGAAAGCTGTAGTATTGCATAAGCTAGTAATACATTGGTCTTCCAGCTCTGAAGGGCTGTGAGTTCAGTTCATTTTGCTTTCAGAAACGGACCTGATGAGCATTAGCCCGTATTGCACAAACCTCTAAAAGGTATTGAGTAACTTACAAAGGAGTTGTCAAGCTGTGCAGGGGTAGAAAGCATTGATTGCTGAGATGTCTCAAGGAGACCACTCTGAGAAGTGTTTGGTTTGGTTTTGTGTTTCTCTAATACTTTGCTTAGTAAGTGTTTCCATTATGAATTTAATGGCTAGGCCCCTTCCCTCAAGGAGTAAGCTTGTTCCTCTTCCCCTATTACTGTTAATGGGTAGGTGAGGGAGAAGATGGCAGACAGACATCTGGCTTTAAAAAGCCACAGCAAGCCCATCTTGAAGCCATGTCCAAGAATGCTGTATTCACATCAAATTAACCTTTGACAGGATCAGTGGCAAGGTATCTTTCTGCTTCTCTGGAGTCATCTTTAGAGTAGTGAGGATGTCTTGACTTGTGTTTCCTCTTGACATTTTCAATGTTGTTGGAGCCTTACAGACTGCATGTGTTAGTTGGGAAACAAAGCCAAACTTAGCCTTGTCTTAGCTTGATACTAGATAAAGTACCTTCAGAAATGAAGTGTCCAGAAGACATTCTGGCCTTCTGTTTAGTGTTCTACCTAAGAAGAGTCACTTCTGAAGAAGTTATGTTGTATTATGGGTCTGGTTTTGGAGTATTGTTGGGGTTTTGGTGTTTGCTTTGGTTTTCTTCTGTCCCAGTAGAGATGTTCAGCTTCAAAGTACTGCACACCTCTGTGTTGCTAGAAGAATTCACCAGTTGCTTAAAATCGCTTTGCAGGAACTAGTTTGTGTGGTTTGAAACTTGTGAACGCTGACAGTGGGTTCCTGTTTTTGTTTGCAGCAGGCTGAAAACACTGGACTTCCAATCCTGTGAGCCTTGTAACCCCTCTAAACCTCTTGTTTTTTACAAAGGCTTGCAGAAGGAGAGCAGATCTTATCTGGTGGAGTGTTGAATAAACAGAAAAGCCATGATGATATTGTGATGGAGTTTGGTGACTCTGCCTGCTTTACGCTCTCCTTACTGGGACATGTCTATTGGTAATGTTGCTTTTCTGTTGTGTCTAATAAAGCTTGGGGAGAGGGAGGATTATTTGACCAAGCCCAGTTTTAGTCAGGTACATCTTTAGTATACCTCTTCTCCAGTTCACAAGAAGCCAGATACTTAGGTATGCACTTCAGCCCCAGATTTAGATGTAAAAGCATCATCCATGGATATTTAAAATGGCTGGAAGGCAAGCAATGGGCTTGCTGTTAGCAAATAAGACAAAAAACCATTGCAAAGAGCAGCATCTTCCTAAAATGAAAGCTCTCAAGCTCTGCTAGTGCTTCTGTAGCTTCTTTTGAGGACTCTGATGTCGAAGTAGCTTTCATCTGTGTCTGGATATGTCAGTAACTTCAGAAGAAGCCAGTATTGCTCTGTGGTTCAGACCAGTGAAGAATGTTGCTGTAACTCTCAGCATGCTTTTGTTTTTAGACCCCTCTCCTAGACAGCTATTGAACAAAAGCACTGTTTCAGTTTCCCTATAAACTGTTACATTCTTCTTGCAGCAAGACAGACCGGCTTGCCAAAGGATCAGAATGTTACCAAAAGAGCCTTAGTTTAAATCCTTTCCTCTGGTCCCCTTTTGAGTCACTATGTGAAATAGGTAAGTCATCAGAACTGTGTTCCTAGTGAAGACGTTCTCTATGCTTCTGGTTATGTCAAGCTTTCCAGTTCATATTGGCAAGGTTTATTGTACTCTCTGTGCTCACTGAATTAGCAAGAAAAGTGCCAGCAGAATTCTCTGGGAGTGGTTTTGAAAGCAACAATACATTTAAAACACTTTGCCAGTGTTCAGAGCTTTTGTCTTGATTTCTTCCATTCTTGCTACTTTGGATTTAACAGTACCATGTTTCCAGCCTACAGTTAAGAGCCCCTTAGAAACTGCTGCTGAGAATAAATAGCAAGTCTGGTTTTTAATCAAACTGATTGTCCAGGGTTTTGTAGTGGAAGAACACTCCTGGTTTGGTGTAAGGGGCTTTAAGCAATGAAATAAGAGAACACCCTTCCTAAAATCTTTTGCCCCCTGTCCTCTTTGTTTGAGATCGAATATTTTGGGGTATGGACTCTGTTTAAATCTCTTTCTAATCTTACAGGTGAAAAACCAGACCCTGACCAAACATTCAAGTTAACATCTCTACAGAACTTCAGCAGCTGCCTGCCTAACACTTGCACAACATTGGTGTCTAATCACAACGTATCGCACAGGCAGCCTGAGACTGTCCTGATGGAAACACCTCAAGACACAATTGTGAGTTTTGCTGAAGTTGTATTTAAAGTGGGTTTTCTTCCACCTTAACTGAAGAATGCTAAGGAGAAACTACACTGAGTATCTCACTGCCTTCCTTTTTTCAGGAGTTGAACAGAATCAACCTCGAATCCTCCAATTCCAAATATTCCTCCTTGAACACGGATTCTTCTATGTCTTACATTGACTCAGCTGTAATTTCATCAGATGCTGTCCCGCTTGGGTCAGGAACTTCTATATTGTCTAAACAGGCTCAAAATAAACCAAAAACTGGGCGAAGTTTACTGGGAGGGCCTGCAGCTTTGAGCCCATTAACTCCAAGGTGAGTCCTTGAGATACCTTCTGTCCAGAGCTGTGATTTTTGAGAAGTGTGTGGTGGTGCTGCCAGTAACCAGGCTCTTGGGCCTGGTGTTCATCTCTTCTGTTTGCTAAACCAGCCAGTTGGTGGTTTTGATCAGAAGAGAGGAACTGTTGTTTCAGTGTATTGCTTATGGTGATGTTCACACTGGAAAAATCTTTAAAGGAATCTGTTTCCTCTCTGGGATAAACTTCATGATGAAAAGCTCTTCTTAAGTGCTTGAAGAATAGCTCTCTTCTAAGGAGATGTAAATATATGTTCGGTCCTGTATTTAAACAGTGTTGTGTGAGAAGTGATTAGTGCTTGGATGATCTGTCTATTGCATTACTATGTTATTATGCAGACAGGCAAAGGAAGTTCTGTCTTTGATTTCAGGAGTATTTTCTATTAGAATCTATCTTGGATGAGGAGAGCAAGATATTAGAGGGTTAACATCAATTGATGAAGTAGCTATAAAATGAAACAGATCCAGGTGGTCTACTTTAACCGCAGGATCTGACCAGCTCTTGTGCTCTAGCATCCAGGCACTCACCCTTCCTCTTTGTTTTCTTCTCAGCTTTGGAATTTTGCCACTAGAAACCCCAAGCCCTGGAGATGGATCCTATTTACAAAACTACACGAACTCTTCCTCCGTAATTGATGTGCCACCCACAGGAGCACCTTCAAAGAAGGTATCTTGCATTCTGGGTTGCCGTTCTAAAAGTTTGATGTTGCAGGGTACTTTAAAGAAGAATCCATAATGCAGATAGAAAAATATGGCATGTAGGCTGAACTGTACCAACAATGGGGAGAGCCCAACTTACCATTGCAAAATGAGTTTTGAAAGACAATTTGTCTGAGCGTGGAACTGATTGAAGCCTCCTTAAGTTGTGGAGATGTGTTGGGTTTATTAAGTGAGAATCTAATTTATGTCTAATATGTCTGCAGAGTGTGTTTAGAAAAGCCCATCCTCTGCTCTTACTAACAGTCGTTTAACATAGCAAAATGTAATTCACCAGTTGATGCATATCTTCATCAGGGCCTGTAGTGGCAGGACAAGGGAGAATGGCTTTAATCTGCCAGAGGGAAGACTGAGATGAGCTCTTAGGCAGAAGCTCTTCCCCGTGAGGGTGCTGAGGCGCTGGCACAGGGTGCCCAGAGAAGCTGTGGCTGCACCATCCCTGCAGTGTTCAAGACCAGGTTGGACACAGGAGCTTGGAGCAACTGCTCTGGTGGAAGGTGTCCCTGCCATGGTAGGAGCTGGAACTGGATGAGCTTTAAGGTCTCTTCCAATGCAAACCTTTCTGAGAATCTATGCCCCCACAAAATACTGCACAGAAAGATGTCTGGAGACTTTTTCAGCTCATTGCAACACTTCCTTTGGCTGGCAAACAGGATTTGTTTCCTCACCTTTTATAATGATAAGCAATAGTCTTCCATTTCTAATTAAAGCAAGCCCTTTTTTCCACACCCAAAACACACAAGCATGTGCAGGCTGATCAGCTGGTGCTGCTAGAGACAGCCGGAGGAAGGTGCTATGTTTTATCTGCTGTCCACCTCCTACCAGAGAGGATTGTCCCAATGCTGATAATTCCAACCAATGAAGGCTTCAGAACTTCTTAGGCTGCAAGCTGGAGTTTGAAGACAGTCCAAAACTAGAATGAAAGCTCCAAGTTTGTTTAATGAATGTGTTTTCAGGGCTCACTGCAAATCATCCAGTTATCCTCAACTGAGCTGAAAGTACTGGGTTTTTGCATGCAGTTCTTGAAGCCTGGTTTGCAGACCAGAGCAATCCAAACAGTACTGCGGTCTGTGGAGGCCTGAGTGCTTCCCTCAGTACCTCTTGCATAGAAGACATGACAAACTGTCTTTTTTACTCCCTATGAAATAGCCTTAGTTGCCATAGTGACAGATGGGAGGTAGAATGCTGGCGACAGTTGAAGAACCATTTGTTCCTTTCTAAAAACAAAAAACCTGAGGATCTTTCCCTCTATTTTGAGCAAGTCGTGCAGATGTGAGAGCGATGTTAGTGTGCAGTAGGTGGTCAGCTCTCCTGTAACGACTCAGGGCAAGGAGTAGTATAGAATTCCTCCAGTAGAACTTGAATTTCCATGCTTGATGCTCAGGACACATCAGTTGATTGCTGTGTCATTCTGTAAGTGAATTGCACTTCACATTACTGCAGCACTTTCTATCACTTCTTAGCGGTGCTTTGTTCTCTTCAGGCTGGACTGTGCTATGTCAGTCTGCTAGAAGGGGTTTTCATGTCTCTGATCCAGTTTCCATCTGGTGGTTGCTCAGGGCCAGCCAAGTTTCCCTGGTACAGTTTAAGATACTGGCTTGTGGTGGATCGTGCATGTTCCTGAGTCTGAATAATAGAAGCAATTAGTGAAGTGCAGCTCTTCAGTGTAGCACTTACCTGCATTTCATCTCAGCGTGTACTACATGTATTACAAAGATTTGCATCTATCAAGTTGTATTTGCTGCTGTTCTGTTGCTTTGCTAGATACGGCACAACAGCACCGAGGTGTGAACGTCGCTGGTCCCTGCATCTGCTTTCTGTCCAGAAGCATCTGTGCTCCACAAAACACAACTATTTAACATGTCTTTTAATGAGCAGCTTAGAATTCTGCTGCTTGCATTGCCCAATGCCAATCATTATTTGGCCAATTTCACTTCTGCTCTTCAAGTGCTCGAGTTAGAAAAGGTTGAGTATTGCTGTGGCTTAAATGTGTGTGACTTAACGGAGGCAGTTTCCTAGGAAACTCTTGCATAAATGAATGAAACCTTAGGAAGCCTCTGGACCCATCCTATCTGAGTGGGCAAGCATGCTACTGGCTGCCTAAACTGGCCTCTGGTAACAAAGAAACTGAGAAAGGAAGGATAGAATGTTAGAAGCCAGGTAATGCCTAAACTGCTGTTGCTTGTGCCACCACGGATCTCACTTTCCGATTGCTGGTGTCTGAAAGAACGTCTCTTCCAAACCACCATCACAGACTTGAATGTAGGTGTCCCTGGAGGAGGAAGAAAGCTTGGGTTTAAGCTTTCTGTGAAAGGCAGGGAGGGCAGGACCTGTTGGGAAGCCTCTATAGGAGATCTGCACATCAGACAATGACTTTGTCTGAACTTCCTCCTTAGGTCTCAGATTCACAGCCAGGGTATCACAGCTCTAATTTCCCACACCTCAGCTGTGCCAGGCTAGACAGCCAAGTGCACAGTTTAGCTCTATGAAGCTGTGTTGAAGATATAAAGCAATGTTTTGCTGCCAAGTCATATCACATGCTTGTAACTGGTGGCAAATAAAAGGTACAAAAGGGATGTGTGTGCATGCACAGTGTTGTTCAACTGATGTGCAGTACTTGTTGCTCCATGTTAACTTCACTCTGAGTACCTGTAACTTTAATTATGACAGCATTTCATTCCCTTTTATTCTCATACAAAGAGCATGCAGTTTCTTGCCACTAGATGGAGATTTTGGATCTTTCAACTGACGTGCATAAAGTTGGTAAACTTCCTGATGGTTTAACAGGTGGCATGAGGGATACTTCTGATGGTCCCTGCGGGGGATGAGGGGGACCCCTCACCCTTCACTCAAGAACTCCCTATTTATCCTCCCTTGTACAGTGGTTGATAAGCAGAATAGATTTGGTAGAGCAGAAATTGAGCTTCCTTAGTGACATAATAACAAACCTGTAGAAACTTTGTGTTATGCAGACTGTCAGCAGGATAAGCCAAGCTGGAACGAAGTCTGTCTTCTCGCAGAGCGGAAACAGCCGGGAAGTCACTCCGGTTCTTGTTGCACAAACCCAGAGCTCTGGCCCACAGACAAGGTAAGAAAGAAGTCCTCTTGGAATTCTCTTTTGGGAGTATCTGTCCTTGGAGCTCTGGAGCGGGTTTATTTAAAACAAAGATAAAAGCTGCCATTTTATGTGAAAGATGGAGCCAAGAACTTAATTTTTTCCCATGTGCTGCTTGTTTTCAGTACAACACCTCAGGTATTGAGCCCAACAATTGCTGCTCCACCAAACTCACTGCCTCGAAGAAGCTCTCGCCTCTTTACTAGTGATAGCTCTACTACAAAGGTAACCAGCTTCATGTGTTTTGCAGACTTGGGGGTTTCTTATCCATGCCACTGTGCTGACTAATGCTTTCCCCATCCATATCGCAGCTGAAAACCAGATTCTGTGATGAGCAGAACTTACATGAAGCATGTGGCTGTACAAAATATGCCACGATGCCATAATATGTTGGGTTTTAATCTATGAAGTGCTCAAGCAATAGAATGAAGAGTATCGTAATCAAATACAAAGATAAGTGCTTGTCTGACGAATGCAATGGTGCTTCTGTCAGCCAGTTAGAAGAGAGGTGGTAGTGAAGAATTCATTTTGAGCAGATACTTTTCTTTCCCAAACCAAAGTTATTTTCATGTGTTTTGCTCCATTGTTTGAAGAGCAGAGCAGCAAAGCACAGATACGGTCTGCAGCTAGGTGATATGAATGTTTGCTGTTTCAAAAGGGACCATTGAACAGCCAATGTAGTTATTAGGTGCCTGTACACTCAAGTTTAAAAGTCATATGGCTGGGCATGGTGGCTCAAGCTTCAGAGAGGCGTACATGTAACTGCACAGTTCACTTTCAGGTTGGATTTTGTGCCTTTAAAAGACTTCTGTGTGTAACTGACTCTTTTTACTTGCAGGAAAATAGCAAAAAATTAAAAATGAAGTTTCCACCGAAGATTCCAAACAGAAAAACAAAAAGTAAAACAAATAAGGGAGGAATAACTCAACCAAACTTAAATGACAGCTTGGAAATTACCAAACTGGACTCTTCCATCATTTCGGAAGGGAAGATTTCCACTGTTGCACCACAGATCCAGGCTTTTACGCTACAGAAGGCAGCAGCAGGTCTGTTTGAACGCTGTTGGGCTGTATTAGAGTAAAACTTAGTGTATTTATGTTTTAAGGTTGAGTGGAAAGAAAACCCAGTGTTTGCTGCTTTCTTATTTCAGTAGGTGTGCACAGCGGTCATGTTTGTATAAAATCTGGTTGAACTCAGTATCTTCTAGTTACAGGCAACAAGTGTAAGCAGCTACATCTTGGAAGCTCAGATCCGTATTAATGATTCAAATGCTTTTAGGCAAGATCCTTGGAAACAGCCTCCAAGGAGCTCTGAGTAACCCAGTCATCTTCCCTCAAAATCAGGGTTATAGAATCTGTTCTCCTTTCATATTTCCCAGTTGTTTAAAACCAAGTTCTTATTCAGATTGCCCAAAAGTCCTAAACAAAGTGCTGAATTCCTCTCTTTTGGCTCATTAATACTTCCAGGCAGTGAGAAGGTGTATCCAGGGATACCAGACGTGTGGAAACTGTATTCAGACCTACCAAAATGTTTGAATAGCTGGTGTAAATGCAAAGCTGCTCTGAACTCGGGCATTTCTGAGTGTTCTGTTGCTGGCAGAAGCAGTTGTTACTATGTGATTCCATTACAAAGGTTGCTGTTTAGAATATTATTGCTAAGTTGAGGGTGTAGAGGCCTGTGGTTGGGAGCTCCTGGAAGATTTTCATAGCAAAGTCAGGAGCAGTGCCTATCACAATGAAGAGCTGGTGGGATTATCAAGAAAGTAAGTCTGTTGTCTTTTTCTCCACTTGTATTTATTGTGGTTTTCTCCTAGAAGGTTTGATGAGCCTTCTTCGTGACATGGGGAAAGGGTACTTAGCCTTGTGCTCGTACAACTGCAAAGAAGCGATCAGTATCTTAAGCCATTTACCATCCCACCACTACAACACTGGCTGGGTGCTGTGCCAAGTTGGGAGAGCTTACTTTGAACTTGCAGAGTATATGCAGGTAGGAACTTTTCCCTTTGTTTTGCGTTGCCTTCCACAACGCCTGCAGCCTTCCTGTAAAAGCTATAGGGAGCTTCCAGTTAAGATGATCTTAAAGGTCTTTTCCAGCCCAGTTGATTCTATATTGTGTTTATTTTGCAAACTAAAGCTATGAACCATAATGGTTTCCTAAAGCTAGACTGCTTCTTCCTTTGTTGTGCATCAAGGGTTGTAACCTGGAGCTAAAGTTTATTGAAGAGATAATTATGTCAGAAAGACTTCATTGGACAGCTGTTGATAAGAAGTGTAGCTGTCTCACGTGGAAGTAAAGCACACGTGTTCTCATGTGTCCCCATACCTGCATCACTCGTGTTCACCACATGCTGCCTTTTCCCTTGTAACTATTATACACGATGTCTGGAGGGCTGGAGCCCTCTGAATGCAGTACTTGTCATCTGTCAGAAAAGCTCATGATCAGAACTGGGCCATAAATATATGCTATGCTTTTTGTGGATACCTTTTTTGCCTTGCTTGTGATTAAAAGCAGCAGCGTGAGCTGAGTCAGCATAGGGAGGGTGGCTGCATTCTGTTGGGGTATGGTTGGTTCCTTCACTTGAACGGGAAGTCACAAGACTTGTAGCTCTGTGTAGTAACTTGCAAAGCAGAGAGGATGCTCAGTCTGGACACACGAGGCTTGTAACCTTGACCTCTGTGCTCTGCTTTGGTGGGTGGAATTCTGGTTTAAGTTTAATTTCTGTTCTTAGGCTGAGAGAATATTTTCAGAAGTAAGGAGGATTGAAAACTACAGAGTGGAAGGCATGGAGATCTACTCGACTACACTGTGGCATCTGCAGAAGGACGTTGCCCTTTCAGTTCTCTCAAAGGATTTGACAGACATGGATAAAAACTCACCAGAGGTATAAAACACTGTGGTCTTGAATGAGGAGGGAGTAGCTGTATGTGGCAAAATCAATGGTTCAGAACGATGCTCTGATCTAGCTCAGGTGTATTCTCCTGTGAAAACTGCATGGCCAAACTGGCTTGTTGAACTGATGAGGCCTGAAATGGCTTCTCTGAATTCCAGCTTAAGTGGAATGGGTTGAAACCTTTTATCTGTTAATGATTATTCAAATTTGCATTGACACCATTCATCCAGGAAGTTCCTGGGTTGCTCACTCTTCCTGCTGCCAATATGCAAAGATAAGGAAGGTCTCTTTCCCATACCACCTTTTAGTTGCTGTATGTAACTCACTGGTACTTAAAACATGATGTTGCACATTGTTATGCCAAAGTCCATTAACTTGTGGAGTGGATGGTAACATAAAGTCATGAGTAATATAAAGTCATGAGGTACAAAAACCAGCCATGTTTTAGTAAGTGGCACAGTAAAGTAATAGATGTGTCTGTAAATGTGTAAGGGGAAAAGAGGAGGCTGTTGCTGTATCTGTGGCTCTGCAGCTTTCCACATTAGGCAGGTGGAGTGAAAGCAGATTTACCTTTGTTATCATTACACATCTCAGATGTTTTGTTTCTAACCTTTCCACCAGCTTCAAAAGCTTTACTCATCATGGGATCTAACTGGCACAAATGTGCTGGGTGTCCTCATGCTCGTTTTCTCTATTTCAGCTTGTCTAGCCCTAAGGCCTATCAGCCTCTTAGGAATGAGACTTAACTGTTGTTGTACTATTATGTTCTAATCTAGGAGGAAGTTAGTTACAATCACATAGAGCAGCATGGAAACAAATCTGTTCAGCTCAAACATGGCTCCCGTGGGTTGTAAGAAGTGTGCTAATTTCACAATGCTGTTTTTACTAGGCATGGTGTGCTGCAGGAAACTGCTTCAGCTTGCAACGAGAGCATGACATTGCAATCAAGTTCTTCCAGAGAGCCATCCAAGTTGATCCAAACTATGCTTATGCCTACACACTGTTGGGGCATGAATTTGTGTTAACAGAAGAACTAGACAAAGCATTAGCTTGTTTTAGAAATGCAATCAGAGTCAACCCTAGGCACTATAATGCATGGTAAGTTTGGCTTCACCTCCCTCTTACTGCATGTGGTGCAGAGTTCCTCTTGGAGAAATACCTTCTGGATGCTGAAGGGTGTTTTCTTGTTCCCACAAATCTTGGCTGTGTTGCCCCAGCTGTTTTATTCTGAGCAGCACTTCTCATTATTCTGCTTCATTGCTCCTCGTTTGCAGCTGGAGAGATGAGAGATCTGTCCCTTTACACCTTAGGACACAGTTTCTTCCAGCTTTTTCTGTGTATGTGTAAAGCAGTGAAAGTTAGACCTGCAGGTATAAGTCACATAGTCTTGAGAAACTTGTATATGCTTTCCCTTTGTAGCTGTTGAGCTATTCTTCCTGTGTATCAGATCCCAATTATTCACGCTACCCAACTGAACAGAAAAACCCAAGATCATTTTAGATGTAGCTTTACCCCCCCCGCATGGGGTTGGCAAATCTATAGAGCCAGGTCCTATTGACTGACAAAGCCTGGTTTGATTAGAATACAGCCTTACTGAACTGAGTTGTTTTTCTGCTTGCAGGTATGGGTTGGGGATGATTTATTACAAGCAGGAAAAATTCAGTCTAGCGGAAATGCATTTCCAGAAAGCACTTGATATCAATCCTCAGAGCTCAGTCTTACTGTGTCACATTGGAGTAGTAAGTAGATTGCACTTAACTGTCTCCTTGTGTTTTAAGCTGCTTCTGTGCTTTAAGTCCTTCTGAATGGCTTTAGCAAAACCCACCGGGTTCAGAGAACCTATGGGAGGATCTTAAGTGCTAAATGAATGAATAGCCAGAGGATTAATGTGTCAGAGGAGAGACTCCTCACTTCAGACTCCTTGTAGCCAGTCATGAAGTTATGCTATCAGTTCATGTGTGTGAGTCTTCCAGAATAGGAGTGATACAAAAATTGGGACTGGGTGCAGATAGTAATGTGAACAGACTATTATTGAGGGGGGTATACTCAATACATAAGAAATGGTTTGCACTTGGACCAGCATTCCCTGTTCTATAAAATACTGAAGCACCCATCTCACCTTTCACTGTGCAGTATTTCTGTCCTGGTTATGTGTCCACACTGTCCTCATTTGTGTCACTTTGTAGATGTGACAACTTACTCCTTAGGCCACTTTATGCCAAGTGGAGTTTAAGTAGCAGGCAGCTCCTTCAGCCCCTATCCATACAACTACATTTGTAGGGCTGCTTGAGAAGTTGGTCACTTAAGCATCTGCTGGTGTAGTCCTTAGGAAACAGCAGCATCAGCCTCACCAGGGCTCACTTAGTAAGCTGAGAGGAAGTTCTCAGATACCTGTGATGGTGACTTGAGGCTGTGTGCGATGGATGAGCCCCTGAGGCACTCCTTTGCCTTCTGTGTGGCAGCAAAGCTGTGTCACATAGTACAGGGACAGTGCCTGCTTCTCACTTACCTACAGAGAAAAAGGCATTGAGTCCACTCTTAGCCAAAGGTTCAGCGATCTCTGTGACCCATTGGGTGGGCAGAAGGTTTGAGGTGGATGAGGTGAGGTGAAGTTTCTCTGTAGGAGAACTTGTTAAGGCTTGGTCTAGAACTGGACAAAACTTTATTAAAGCACCGGATTGTAGGTACATGTAGTCCAATGGATTTGGTTTCATCTGCTGTTATTTTCCCTTTTAAACTTGTGCTCCCTTTGTGTCATAGGTCCAGCATGCACTGAAAAAATCTGAGAAGGCTTTGGATACTTTAAACAAAGCTATTAACATTGACCCCAAGAACCCACTATGCAAATTCCATAGAGCTTCTGTATTATTTGCAAATGAGAAATACAAGGTAAGCTTGCCTGTTGATAACTTCAAGTTATCTTTAAATCACTGTAGCTAGGAATGGGGATGCACTGGAAACTGAATGCTTTCACATTGACATCAGGGCTTGCAGGAAGCTAATGGGCCCTCAGCATGCCCCCTTCACCAAGGTAACTTGTTGATGGTGTGGAAGGGGTGTGTTAGGAAGTAAAGCATTTGGACTCTCTTTATCAGGCTGGGACTTGTAAGACTCAAGTTACACTGTTCACATAAGCTACATAAAGCTTAATAAAACATTTGGGGGATCAGCACTAAGAATTCTGAGAGTGTGATTAAATTTGGCCAGTGACAGGTAAAGAAATGGAGGTTTATGCTTCTGTTTCTGTAGCAAGCCCAAACGTGAAGCCTGGCTTCACATGAATGGGTTCTAGAGGGTTGAATGCCACTTTCTAACTAAAACCATTGTTTATTTCAAAGTGCAGATTGAGCAGGTTCAACTTCTTGGGTTGAATTTCTTGATAACATCAGATTACTGTCACAGCAGCAGAATTGCTCCAGTAGCAACAGCTAAAGTAGAAGGTTCACTAAACGTTTTGGACAGACACTGTGTTGTAGGAGACCAAAGCCCAGGTGACTGCTCTGTTTCTGTAATAATAGGGCTATAACGTGCTACAGTCTTTAAACAAGAACCTAATGGAAAGGGAATTTAGATGTGTCTCATGAGGCTGTACTGTTCTTGATGGAATATACTGTGTGGAAATGTGAAGATGACTTTTCCACGCTACTGCTAAGTCCCAAGTTAGGGATGTTGTAACTGGCTACTGACTGGTAGCTTGTACCTCCTAAGCTCTTCTTGCTTCCTTTTCAGTCTGCTTTACAAGAACTTGAAGAACTGAAACAGATTGTTCCCAAAGAGTCTCTTGTTTACTTTTTAATAGGAAAGGTAAGGAAAACTTGACTGCCATCTCAAGTGTGTTGGTTTCCTCTGCTGCAGAGGTGTGTGCCTGATGAGAGAACATGGTGCCTGTTACTAAGCTGCTTCCCTTTGGAGCAGCGTTCTAAACATTCCCAAAGCTTTAAATAAGGCTGACTGCTCACAGCTTTATTATGTGGCAGCTTTTAAATGCAGTGATTACTGGAGCAGCCTTCAGCTCTATTTAAAACAAAGCAGAACAACCAATCCAAGCCAGTGTTATTCTTTAGCTGCTTTGATTTCAGCACTGTCAACTTGAAAGAGAATTGATTTTTTGAAAGCAAGAATTGATCTTGATAAAGGGACTTCATGCAGTGGTTATGCACACAGCCAGAATCTGTCTCGGAAAGTGGAACTTTATTAGGAGTTGATTCAATACAACAGAAGCAGTGTGACCAGTGGAAATCCTTAGAACATTGAGGGACAGTCCCTCCATCAGTCAGCAGTGTTGCTTATGTGTGTGTAGCTATCAAGATGTTCAATCGCATTATAATGTGTTAGAAATGCCGAACAAGGAGCTATTGTGGCACACTCCAAAGTCTCCACCAAGAGCCTCAGTGTCCTTTTCAGCTGATAACCTAATACAGCTCTTTGGGGAAACTATCTGTTTGGCACGCAGAGTCTGATGAAGCTAACAGAGTAGGCTAGCACAGGAAAAGATATTAGCAGCTTGTCAGCTGTGTTTGCATTCCAACCTTTGTGTTTAATGCCAGAGAAAAGTAATCCAGGAATAGAAATCCTCCTTCCTCACAGTCTTCTCTGCTGATACACTTCAAATACAGTCTGCACCTTTCTTCATGGGGTGTCTGCTCACTAAGAAGCAACAGGACAGACTTGCCTCTAGCATGGGACTGGGGAGCTCTGCATCTGCAGGATGGAGAGGTGTAAGGGGTTGTGCTGAAGTGTGTTGGCTGGTAACTGTCAGGAGTAGCTGGACCTCCACATTGCCATGACAGTCGCCATGTCTTGACAACGTTAAGTACTTTCACTGTTAAAAATGCTTGCCACAGATAAAGTACTTGCTCATCTGTCCTTCCCGATAAGGAGAGCTTCAGGGCAAGTTACAGCAAAATGTGGGCTGAAATCTGCTGTGCAGGGTTGTCTTGAAGAGCTGCTGTTCAGTTCAGCAGTACAAGCAAGGGGCCACTTCATGTCCTGTTGTTTTCCCTACCTGCCAATGACAGTTAAAATAAGGATGTAAGAATGTTTGCCAGTGCTCAATGAGAGCTATAGGGGAGTGTACAGGATTCATGTGTACATGTGGTAATGCTTCCCCAGTCTGTTCTGAGCCTCTGGCATTAGAAGCCTCAGACTTTGGACTTTTCCTGAGCCACAGGTAGATTTGGGGGTTAAAATGACTCAAGAAAGCAAGCATGGTGAAGGGGCAAGACAAGACATGTGCAGCTTTAACCCCACCTTGCTGCAGCTTCCTTTCTATTTCAGGAGCCACCTCTATGGTTTTGAATGTCAGCTGCTAGTTTAATTTTGAGTCTCAAATAGAAACACTTGCTCACTCATTCTACACGTACTTGCTGCTTACCTTGGGACTTAATAAATCTTCCATCTCTACCCTCTTAAAGATAA
Source organism: Forpus xanthops (assembly GCA_032466535.1). NCBI lineage: Eukaryota > Metazoa > Chordata > Aves > Psittaciformes > Psittacidae > Forpus > Forpus xanthops. The sequence goes on along the minus strand of JASSUY010030827.1, from coordinate 5,997 downwards.
CTGTAAACCTTATGACTTTCATGAAGTATTAGTCACTTGTGGCTTCTTATGTTTGTTGTCCAAAAGCTCAAGGAGCAGCTTCATATAAATGTAGCCTTTTATGCTTTTATTTTAGGTTTATAAGAAACTGGGTCAAACACATTTGGCCCTAATGAATTTCTCATGGGCAATGGACTTAGATCCCAAAGGAGCCAATAACCAGATTAAAGAGGCCATCGATAAGCGTTACCTTCCAGATGACGAGGAACCAATAACTCAAGAAGAACAAATCAGTGAATGCTACCCCTATGAGTCAGGTTTGTATTTCCAATCCTTTCTCATTCCAGGAGGTATTTCAGGCTTCATAGAATCCCAGGGTTATTAGAGTAGGTGAAACGCTGCTCCTGCTGCTTGGCAGGAGCTCCAGAGGCTCTTCACTTGGAATTCATTCATTCTTCCTACAGCAAGCATGAAATGAAGGAACTTCAGAATCTATAGATGGAGTAGGCCAGAGATAACAAATATAATAAATGCAGTATCCTAGGGAGCAAAACGTTCACAGGCTGCACATCTTCCCTTGTAGGAGCTTCAATCATTTCAAGGTGATTGAATGGCAACTGAAATTGTCTGTAGAGGCTTTGTCCAGCGTTAAACTGGATGTTGGGTGAAAACATTTGGCTTGCTAAACACGAAAGGAAGCTCTTGACAAAAGCCATGGAAGTGGCTTCATCTGAAGAGAGAAAATACACCCAGTGTCCTGCTTGGGAATAATCCATGAAGAGGAGTAGCCTGGGTTTCTCTCTAACCTTTATTATGAGCTTAGATTCCATGAAGCCAGGGTAGCTGTGTGAAATGGGGATAGTCATAACTGTTGATGCAGACTGAGGTAGTGATAGGAAATAAATACTAGGAGGCAATTTAATACAGGAAAACCTACCCTGCGCTTCCTGAAGTGTCAGGAGGGTTTTCTCTCCCTGCTGTTGTAGTTGGGCTGCTTAGAGCACTGCTTGCTGGGGATGAACGTGTTTCTGGCCAGGAGATGGAGACAGAGTACTCAGGCTGCCAAGGGACACCTAAACCAGGACTGAAGAAACCCAATCACACGAAAGGCAAAAGAGCAAACCCCAATTTCATGTGCCCAATACGCAAAGTAAAATGGAATTGGGCTGTTTGTAAGCACTTCAGTGGGAAACTGAGGGTGCTGAGGCGCTGGCACAGGGTGCCCAGAGAAGCTGTGGCTGTCCCATCCCTGCAGTGTTCAAGGCCAGGTTGGACACAGGGGCTTGGAGCAACTGCTCTGGTGGAAGGTGTCCCTGCTCATGGCAGGGGTTGGAGGTGGAGGAGCTTTAAGGTCCCTTCCAACCCAAAGCAGTCTGGGGTTCTGTTCTCTAAATTGCAGATGAGTCTCACAGACTGAGCTTGATAACTCTTAGGATACATGAGACAACCTCAGGTAAATTGTAGTACTGGGGGTGGGGGGAATTGTTTCTGATCCGTTGGCTGGTGTGAGTCAGGTTGTACCTTCACTTCCTAGCATGGGACTGGCTGTGTCCGTGGTACAGAAACCTGTGAAGCATTTGCATGAAAGCCATTAAAGGCACTGTGTTTGTCCATGAAACAACTTCACACTGGGGATCTGCAGGGAGTTTTGATAATATGGACTTTGTGTAATTCCTGTCAGACAGCATTCAGAGAGAAGGGGAAAAGCCCCATGGCTTTAAAGCATTTGGAGGGAAAGCCTAAACCTTTGGAGTGGGTCCTGAGGGGATCGGAGTGCAGCAGCCCCATAACATTTGACTGTTTCTTTCTCTCTCAAGCTGGCACAGACGAATCCCAAGAGAGCAGCATGACGGATGCGGATGACACACAGCTCCACGCAGTTGAAAGTGATGAATTTTAACCTCTAGAAGCCAGTATCTGGGCTTGAGTGTGTGACTGGTACTGTTGTGTTCTCCCCTTCCTTCGCATCCCAGGTCTTCACATCACTGAGCCAGCATTGTCATTATTCTCCCAACACCACGAGTACACCTCTTGGACTTCAGCTGTACACAGAGTTAATGGCAGTGCAATATTCAGCTGCTACTGAGTCTGACTCGTTGGCTCTTATATATGAAAGTTCTGAGGAGGAAATGCTATTTTTGGACTCCCCTTTGCTGGAAAAGTATCATGGAAGAAAGACTTGTGGTTTGCTGTACCGAAGCCAGTAGATGTGGGGATAGTACTGATGGAGCAGTGTCTTGTTCTTTCCCAGAGCTGTGTCTTAGTTTGGTTCTTTCTTGGTAAGCAGAGTGCTGAACCTCATTTCCAAGGACAGCGTTGACAAACGCAGGCGGTTAAAAGACTTTTGCATCTTGTAACTTAAATGCTAGGGGATGTAAATAACCTTAAAGCTGCGGTGGCTCCAGTGAGCAAACACAACGCACGCGCTCAGGAGTGTCCCACCACGTGCAACATCCCGGTGTCCCTGCTTAGAGAGGAAAGGTAGCGGGAGGATCCCAGTGGAGAATCAGAGCTTTGATGAAATGCTTCTGTGTTCTAACCAAGCGTTAATTTATTCACCTCAGCTCTGAAAGGGCAGGGTTTACTTTTCTACTTCTGAGCCCCCAGTCCGCACCGTCTTGGTCGTTTCTCATAGACCTCTTCGCTTGTTCTTCCCTTTGAAGAGGAAAACTAAAGGGCAAAATGGAGAGCAGCATCGCTCCGCCTGATGAGACCCATCCACCCCTTCACCCAGCGTGACAGCGTGCTTCTGAGCAGAGACTGGGGAGACCATGGAAGCCTTAAGCAGATCAGAACCTTTGTCAACCCCATCACCTCAGTGTTGAAGATGAGCGTCCCTCAGAAACCCTTTTGGGAAGTGTGTCCAAGCAAAACGTGCAGTTTCCTGTCTTTTCCTTTATTTTGAAGCTGTTCTTTCAGATCTCACTCTAGAACCACTTTTCTCTTGTCCGGAGGCTGCTTCACTGAGTCCAAAATGATCTTTCTCCGCAGCAACAATCGGTGCCCTTCATGCAGTGATGATGCAGAACGTGTATGATGTGAGCAGTTTTAAGGAGCAACTTATGCCTAATAAATTGGGAATGATACAGATTTCATAGGAACATCTTGGTTGTGATCAGTCTTTATTTAATGCATTGATTTTTAGGGGTCTTTTAGCTTTAGAACTGGCCTTGTCTTGCATGAGGCATCTCCTTCTGTCACATCCTTTTTGGTCAGGAGCCATAGGGCCACTTCATGGTTTGGAAGATAAGCCTGAAGTGCTGAGCAAAAAGGGAATTCTCTGCTTTATGTTTTGCAGAAGGAGGATAAGCAGTGAAGAAGAGGCTTAAACCCCACTAAATAGCATGAAAGGAATTCCTTTGCTATCATTCCTCAGGTTTTAGGAGCTGCGTGCCTCTGCCACATCGTTCTTATTGGGGCTGGAAGCATTTGACGAACACAAAAGTCATGACAAGTTGCAATGGATTTTTGTGGCCATAGATCTTCCCTTGCCTTGGGGAAGGACGGGGCTCGGATGTCCCAGGAGCATCTCATGGCTTTCCTGGTGTGGTTTCCACCGTTCCCCGTGTGCTGCTGCACCCTTGGGGTCAGTGCTGGGCTGAGGGTTACCGGTTCCCACCTTCATTGGCTTCCTTTTGGTCCCAACCATCCTTTCAAACCAAAACCTGGGAGTCGGCAGCCTCTGCTCTCATACCTTTCCTGTAACAACCGTGTGTTGCGATGGAGCCCAGAGATAGGGGATGAGGAGGCTTTCTCCCTTCTTCCCTCTATGAATTGTAGAACATTGACTCAGCACCCTCGAAGCAGCTCCACATTCCCTTGGGATGGTGAAGGGGAATGTGTGCTGCCTGGTATCTGTGCATCCATCACAGAGCCCTTACTTTAGGTGCACATCGGACCTTGAAGTGGTTTTTCTTCACCCTGGGTCCCATCCAGCCCACGCTGTGCTTTTCCCCTCTCAGCAGATAAAGTTGGGTTTCACTGAGCAGAACTTGCTCTCTGCAGAGGGACAGGGAAGAGGAGGAGCGTGGAGGCCTCCAGGTTGGAGCAAGTGTGTTCTCAGAATGAAGTTAGGGCACTATCATCTGCTTAGGCTGCTGGCGATGCAGAGGGCGGATGTGGAGCGCCCCATTTCCATTGGAACAACGGCCGTTGTCCTTTTCCCCCTTTTTTTCTTTTGGCTTTTCCTGACTTTTTATTTCAAAAATTGTACAATGGTAGGGAAAAAACCAAAATCTTTTCTGTTCATTTATTTGCGACTCATTAAAGGATGTGGAAAATCCAAATAAACTACTTTTAAAAGCAGGTTATGCCCCTGTGCTTTGGAATTCAGCCTTCTGGACGGGGATGCTCCCTGGGGTATGTGGGGCTGGTGATCACAGGATCATCATGGAATGGGTTGGAAGGGATCTTAGAGCTCAGGCAGTTCCAGCTCCTGCCATGGGGAGGGACACCTTCCACTAGAGCAGCTTGCTCTGGGGGTGCAGACGCATCCTCAGAGGAAGGGGGGGGTAGGATCCTATCAGTGCAGAGCCCGTGACTTCCTCTGCTGTTGTCCCCTCTGCTTTTCACATCAGTGTTCATGGAGCACCCAATTGCTCCATCACTTTGGGTCCAGCTCCTCTGTAAGCCCTGGGAGCTGTTCCTTGCTTTCAAGCCCCTCAGCGGTGGCAGCCACGTAAGCAGGGACAGGAGGGAACCCAGTCCCTGCCTGCAGGTCACAGCACTGGACCCAGACACTGAGCCCCCTCCAGCCGCTGTGTTCCTTATCCCACTGGGCAGGGCCATGGCATCAGGACTGCTGGGCCCAGAGCAGCTCATGGAGGTGGAAATGGGATGGATCAGGGTGAAGGAGGCTGAGGGTTGGGGCATGCAGCAGAGATGTGACACTGATAAGAACTGGGGGAGTGGGCGCGGTGGGAGCTGTCCCCTCACCAACTGGACATGGATGGCTTCAGCATCTGCTGGTGCCCGGATGTCCCCTCTGTGGTTCTGGATGTGTTCCTGGTCCATCTGTTGGGGTCCTCACACAGTCTCGTGATGCTCTGACCCGTTCTCATCTGGGACCTGCTCTCCTGGCCCAGGCTGTTTCACGCAGCATCTGGAGGGGACAACACAAACCCATCCGGGGTTGTGATGGTGTCGGTATGGGAAGTATCAGAAACACCTCTGGCATCAGAGAACTCCACTTCCAAAGGTCAATCCCATCAAAAAGACCCCGAAACCCAGAGAGGAGCCACAGGTTCCTTTCTGACAACCTGAACATCAGCCATCAGTGAGAAACCTGTTCCAGGTCGTATCCAGATGTGTGTGCAGCAACAGTTCTTTGCTGCTGGGATGCTTGGAAAGGGAGCTCAGGAAGACGAGAGGATGAATTTGCCTCTCTTGTGTGTCTCACCAGCTTTAGTGGAAGCAGCTTCCCGCAGCCCCACTGCACCCCCTTCTAAGCACTTTGTTAAGGCAGAACAGAGCTGTATTCAGGGTTTGCTGGATAAGCAGGAATAACCGCCTGGTTGCAACCACTGTTCCAAACGCACCTTCCTTAGCAAGGAGAGGCAGAGGATGGTGTCTGCATGGCGCTGGGGGATGTGGCTGCTCGGGGCAGAGGGAACTTTAATGCAGACCTGGAGCAGTTTGGGTTGGAAGCTCCCTTGGTCCCTTTGGGTTCCTTTGGAAGGTCCCTTGGTCCCTTTGGATCCCTTTGGAAGCTCCCTTTGTGTCCCTTTGGAAGCTCCCTTGGTCCCTTTGGGTCCCTTTGGAAGCTCCCTTTGGGTCCCTTTGGGAGCTCCCTTGGTCCCTTTGGAAGCTCCCTTGGTCCCTTTGGGTCCCTTTGGGAGCTCTCTTGGTCCCTTTGGAAGCTCCCTTGGTCCCTTCGGGAGCTCCCTTGGTCCCTTTGGGTCCCTTTGGGAGCTCCCTTGGTCCCTTTGGAAGGTCCCTTGGTCCTTTGGGTCCCTTTGGGAGCTCCCTTGGTCCCTTTGGAAGCTCCCTTGGTCCCTTTGGGTCCCTTTGGGAGCTCTC
>JASSUY010030826.1:0-65800 GCA_032466535.1 Forpus xanthops | reverse complement strand
TCCCCGGCGGACTTCACCCTGCGGGGCGGCCGCGGCTGAGGCGGGGACGAGCACCAATCGTCACGCACGACGCGTGAGAGCGTGGCCAATGGGCGCGCTGGGCCCGCCCCCTCCGCGAGTGCGTGGGGACCGCTGCTTGGCGCCTCGGAAATGGCGGCGGTCGCGGTTGGGCCTGGACGGTGGGGTTCGGTTCTCGGTATGAATCGCGGCTTTCGGATGCCAAAGGGACGTTTTGGCCGCGTGGTGAACCGTGTCCATCCTCCCAGCAGCGAGCAAGAACGGGTGCGTCCCCTCAACGCGGCTCGGGGAGTGTCCGGAGCCCTTCGACAGCGCAGGGACCCGGGATGCTGCTCCCGCAATGTGCCTGAGGGTGAAAGGTGTTCGTGATGTGAGACGTGTAAATATGATCCGTGTCAATAAAAAGACTGATACAGAATTAAGTGATCTATTCCTTATATGGCCGAAACTGTATGTATTTTTTTGCTGTTTTAAAGCGTTGATCTTTTTGAACCTTGCTGTATTTGGCCATGGGCTTCCTGGAGGCAGGTCCTGTGGACCTTGGGGGAATGAACTGCAAATGTTCCTTTTTGTTCTTTATCTGTGAGACACAGTAGACAAGCTAAAGACCAAGGATGAGACAGCAACAGACATGTGATGATGAGACACAACAGACAAGCTAAAGACCGGTAAGGAGAGATTAACAAGGGGGAGAACCAGCAAGGCAAGAAAAGAAGGTGAAAAGTTTAACCCTAAAAGTCTGAAGTTACTGAGGAAGACTCTTTACTTCATCCCGAGACCCCTGCCCGAGACCACCAGGAGGCAGTGCACATGCGGGAGGGACTTGTGGAACTCAATAAAAAACCAAGAGCATGTGTTAAAGAGGTGCGTGTTGGTGGAGAGGAGACCCCCGCGCACCCAGCGCTGTTTGCTTGTCTCTATTCAATAAAATTAAGAACACTGCAAAGTGAGTCATTTATCACAGTGAGGAGGTGCTGTGGGGGCACAGCGTAGGCAGGAGGACGGCGGTCCGTGGGGTGAGGACAGTGGTGCCCCGCTTCAATCCGTGCTCCTGGCCTGGTTTCACGGCCTAAGGAGTCCCGAGGTGCAGCATCCTGGATGGGGCCGTGGGAAGCCTGCTCTCAGATCAGCACATGGGTGTTCACACATTCTTTATTATCAAAACAGAAAGAGTGAAACCAACATTAAATAAATTACAAACATTTCTGAGCTGGTTGCACATCCGTGTTTATCAAGTGAGGCTTCAGAGCCATTGCACATCAGCATTGCTTGCTTAAGGAGCAGTAAAGGGACACTGGAAATGCAAGTATTCCAACCCCAGCACTGATTTCAGCTTCCCCAATTCCCCCTGCGCTTGGAAATGAAGACTGTGCCTCCAGCAACATCGTTTGTGCGCGATTGCACTTCTGAGATACAGAAACATTGGCCTGCTGCTGTAGGAGAGCTTCTTGTTCCACTGCGCCGATTGCTTGGTTGCTTTCTTCCAGTGAGCAAGTAAAAGCAGCACTTGGGTAACAGCGAAAGACCGTGGGTAATCACCATGACCATGACCATGACCATGCTCATTACCATGAGTAATTTAAGAGAACTAATCTCTATTTTGCATATAGAACAAGCTACATACAAGGTTCTGGGAAAAGCACTGCTGTCTAGGATTAAAATCAGTAATAACCATTACTGAGTGGGGGTTTCCTGTTGGAAACCAGCCCTTTTTGCTTGTATTACACTCTCCTACACTGCATAATCAGAAACTGAGGTAGAGAACTGGTGACTTAGGTACCTAAAACCAAAGCAGTGAGGTCCTGCTATTGCTTCCTTGGATGGGTGTCTGTGATGGTGCATGGAGCTCTAGGTTCCTTACAAATGTGACATGCTGGTGAATCAGCTCAATAATGGATAGGTAGCTCAAAACTGTACATTAAAGCTTGCTAATGTTTTTAATAGAGAAATAAAATAGAAATGGCTTCTTAAATTAGAATTTACTTTCATTATTAAGGCCATTATTTTTTGCATTCATGGGAAGATCACAAACTGTCCACTTTTACTTCCATTACTGTTCACTTTCTCTTGTTGACTCTTACATTTCATACCATTGTTGGAAATACTCTATAGAAGATTTGAAATTCAGACAAGAGAAATGGTTTTCATTGCGATGTGTCTTTAACTTAAATCTTTTCTAATCTTATTGTCAGAAAAGCCATATTGGAGATGGAAATGCACTGAAGAAAGAAAGGTGCTTTAAGCCTTGCCTTATGCTTCAATTTTTCAGTCTTGTCATCTTGTCATTACTGTCACAACGTAAGCACTGGGTAAGAGGGGAAGGCATCAGAAAGGAAACTAAAATCGCAGTTGGTATTAGCATCACTCAAATAGAAGAGAACGTCAGACTTGGGGGTGATGAAGCTCCAAGCTGTCTGGCTCTGGGTTAGTGAGGCAGGCTCCTTTGCCTGACATGGACCTGGTGTCACTCGGGCTGCTCCCCAGGTGCAGGCAGAAAATACACTCAGATCTCAGTTTGTCTGCTAGGTCCCTTGGCAACAGTGAGCAATTGTCCTCTGTGTTAAGGCACCTGCCTTGAAATGAACTCACTGCTCTTCTGTAATTCATGGGATGGCATTTCCTGAGTTCCTGCTTCCACAGGATTTCTGTAGCCTGCTCCAGAGTCTGTTGCGCTCAAGAGCAGAGGCAGAGCAGGATGGAGGAAGGAATGTACCAGTTCAAGAGGTGTGGTGGCCTCTTGCTTTGCAAACTTATTGTATCCCTCAGGTAGAAGTGCAGCTCTTCACAAAGGGATGGGAGAGAGGAGGCTCTTTGGGAGGGTTTGCCCTTGTGCTGAGGCTCCCTGTGTTCTCACAGAGCTGTCTGGGTCTCTGAGTGGAACATGCTTCCAAACATCTCCTAAAGGGCACAAAAGACATGCTGGGTTAGTGCTGATGCATGGCACACACCCAGCAGCACAGCTCAGAAGTCATTTGGTCACCCAGAGGAATGACAGCAGAAACTCCAGCACTTCCCAGCCCTGCTCCGCAAGGGAAAGCTGGTGGCAGGGAGGTTCCAGCCATGCATGGATAGCATGGGGAAGGTCAGAGCTGGAATGCATCTCCTCCCATGGACTGGGGTTCAGTGGGTGCAGATAACAAAGCCTGCTGAGAAACTTGACCAGGGACTATTGGGCTTGAGCTAAACCTGGTTCTCCAAGTTCAGCCCAGTGCATGGAGACCACAGGTCTGACTGTGAAGCTGTGTGACCCAGACTGAATTGAAGGATTGCCCTGTGGGGAGCCAGAGTTTGCCAGGCACAGAGGACTTCCCACCTCATCCATCACAGCTTCGGATTGCCACCTTATGTCCTCAGCTGTACAAGTGACCCTGGCGCTAGAACTGACCTCCTCCAGGTTCTCAAAGTCCGTGCTGCCTTCATCCACAGACTCATCGTAGATGGAGAGCTCTGTCTGGTCTGGCCTCTGTGCAGGAAAGAATCAAACCCATGAATTAGCAGAGTGTGGGGTTGAAATGAATGAAAAAGGCTTAAAACATCCCACGTGCTCCCAGGGAAATGCCAGGGAAGAAGAGGCGCAGAGGGAATCCCTTTTTAATGGTTTATCTCCTCTGACTGAGCTGACATTTAGATACCTCTGCTGAGATAGGAGATACCTTAACTTGTTCTCAGGAGATAACTGACTGACACTGCCCTGGTTCCAGCTCCAGTTATCATGCAATAAACCAACGTGTATTTGGGGAAGTAGCCTGTCTTGTGAGCATGTGCCACATCCCTGCCTCGGCCTTTCCTCCTCCCACCAAGGGAAGCATTCATGGATGCTGGGGCTGTTCCAGGACTGGTGAATGTGCTTTGCCTTCATTTCTGGGGGTCAAATTCTGCCTTTATATGCAGCTGCATATCCCAGCTAACACTGAAACAAGAGCATAGTGTTGGAACGGCTCTTTTGGCTTCTCCAGGCTGAGACAACATTCACATCCCAGATAGGGGTTGAATCAATTCAGTCCATAGGTGCCAGCCCATACATCAGAGTTAGGAGATGAAATGTTTTGTAGGATTTAGACCTTTACCACTTGAAATAAAGAAGGGTGCAGGAGGAAGTTATTCTTCATTTGTGCAGTGCGTAAACCTCATAGTATGGTCCTGTGAGCTGGAGGAATCCTGGGGAGCAAATTTACCTCTTCTAAGATGGGTGGGTGGACGACTTCTTTGATGTTTGCCAGTGCAAAGAGGACAGCGTCATGGACTGTTAGGAAGAGGTGACTTCGGTCCAGGCCTCCCTCCTCAAAGACTCCTCCTGTGCTAATGTCATTGTAAACCTGGGCTGAAGAAAGGAAAGTCCCATGAGCAAGAATGAAGCCTTTGAAGGCTGACAGTGGTTCCCTGAGCTAAAGCAGGGCTGGGGTGCATGGAGAGGAAACAGAGGTTATTGCAGAGATCAGTGCAGGGGTCTATTTTCCTACGTGCTAACCATGGAGGAGTTCCAGTCATATCCCTTCCCAAACGGAAGGAGCTATTTCCCAACAGAGAACAGCGTTTCTCTTTCTTCTGTTCTCTTCTTTCATCTGGGCTAGTTGGGTCCGTCAAAAGGCTGACAGCTCACACAGTTTGCATAAAGAGCACAAAAAGATCTGCCAGGGGCACATGAATGGGGGGTGAACACATGGAAATATGTTATTTGTGGATTCTTACCCTGCACGTTTGCCAAGAACACTTTAATCCCAATCTTCTGATAACTGGAACACAACTAGAAGGGATGAGAAGGGAGAGAGCGGATTAATAGCACTTCTGCTCCAGCTTTGTATTATACATGAAGTCTTTTATCCAGGGCTTTCCACGTGTCCTGGGAATGCTGAAGGAGAAAGCCTCTGGTGAGGAGGGTAAACACTCTTATCTGAGCTGCCCCAGAAGGTGCCTGCTGCTTGCCTATGTTTGTAGTACAGAACTGACCTTGCCCAGTGCCTTTGTGCCCATGAGGTCAACAAAACACACTCCACTCATGTCCAGGATGATGGTGTGGAAGCTGATGTAGGGTGGTGCTGTCATCACAGGGTCAAGCTCTGCTGAAGGCATGAAAGTGCTTCCTTGTGCAGTATTAGTGCTGCCCAGCTCACTGGAGCCAGCACCACCGTTGGCTGGTGGCTGGAACGTCACATAGGAGATGCTGGCACCATTAGCGGTCGTCTGGTTGTTGTTGGTGTCTGTTGGAGAGCTGCTTTCAAAGTCTTTCTGTAGCTCTTGCAAAGACAAGGTCTGCAGCAGAGCAGAAATGCGCACTCAGGGCAGGGCATAGCTATCAGCACAAGCCAAGACCTGACATCTGAATACACCTCAAGTAGTCAGTGGCAGGAAGTGGTTTAATCTGGATTAACTCCAGCCTGGTGCTGCACTGAATGTCCCTTGGGGTTGGAGTACCTTAAGTTAATTTCAGGTTACCCCTGTTCACATGCTTCAAGGCTGCTCCAATGGAGCTGGGAAACGTGCTTCAGAAGGGCACTTCTGAACTCAAATGCTGACAGAGGGCATCTTTAAAGAGAGAGGGCAAGCCCAATTCCTAGCAGATCATTCACCCTGTTTCCATCTCTACAGCTTTCCTAATCCCAGCCACTTCCAGTTCCCCTGCATCTTAAGGTTTTGGCTGTTGGAAGGAATAGAGATGTAAGTAGGAAGGAAAGGAAGCAAAATGTGGTCAGGAAGACAGTGCAGAAAATCCTATGTCAAGAGGAGCTCTTTGGTGGGGACTTGGGGTCTTATTCATCCGCGCCGGAACCCAGATTGAGTTACCTTGTTCTGCCTCAGCAGGAGTTTGGGTAGGTTTGGTGGTGGTGGTGCTGTGCCCTTCTCCTGCCGCTTCACGTACTTCTTCCTGGCCAAGTACACTTTGCCAGGATCCACCCCTGTCTGTGGGAAAGAGGCATTGCTTTGGCATAGTCTGTTCAGCCCCATAGCCAGGGGCTGCTGGTCCTAGGCTGAGTTAACCCCACGTAGTGATGCCAGAGGGAGCAAGGGCTGTTTGGGGCTGGCTGCAAGCAGGACTGTGTTAGGGCAGTGCTCACCTTGGCTATGATCTTTTCCCGGAATATCTCCGAGTTGGCAAAATACAGTGGAGAACAGTAGGTCACGATTTTAATGCCATTGAGTTCATGCACCTGCGACAGAGACAAGAGCTTAACCCAGGCCTGCTGGGGTGGTACAGGGTGACAAGGCCTTTGGGCAGCAGGTGACTGAGCAGCAGCTGTCCTGCTACCCCTGAAGCCAGCAGCAACCAGCTTTGTGGGCTCGAGTGCTCTCATCGCATTGTGGCACAGGATGGATGCTGTTGCCCATGGCAGGGGGTCGGAACTGGATCATCTTAAGGTCCCTCCCAACCCAAACCATTCTGTGATTCTGCTTACCTTGTTGTAGGCTTTGGGGTTCTTGTAGATGTCAGTGGAAGTGATCTGGCCCAGGGCAGAGCCGTTTCGGCTAGGAGAAAAGAGGCAAGCAGCATGAGGGTAAATGGCGCAGGGGAAGCAAAGTGCTTCACTCCACGTTCCATACCAGGGGATGAAAATTTGCTTTACAAAAACACTTCAATTTCATCCCCACAGCGTCGATAGGGTAAAAAACCCCAAAGAGTCAGCGGTTTGAGATCCCAGCCTGGGAAATGTTAACGAAGGGCTTTAACCCGGTGTGGAACCTTCCCACACATCCACGGGGCTCTTTCCTTTCCTGAGCAGGACTTTCTGCTGGGAACTATGCAGGCAGCTGGAGTAAATACCTTCAGCCTTCCCCTGCCTTGGGATGTGCACATGGCCGGCAGTAAATTAGCGCCTGCCATTCCTGTTTGCACATTCCAGGAGGACACCTGCGCTCCCCCGGGCTCCTGCCACACGTTCCTGCCACACACGGGCCAGAGGTCGCTCGTAAGAGGAATCTGTCAAGGTTTTCCTTCTCTTTGGAGCTACTCCGGTACTTACAACTGGGTATGGAAAACCACGACCAGCACGGAAAATCCCACACCCACAGCGACTCCATAGGGAAGGCTCAGGAAGAAGGCGGACAGGAAGCTCACCAGCCAGACCAACTGCAGGGAGAGAAGAGCATGGCACAACTCTTTCCTCTACCATGGGCACAGTGAGGGATGGAAAACGGCTCTGTGCTGATATCCTGCATCCCAAGAACTACACAGCTCAGGGTGGAAAGACCAAGACCTGAATCCATAGAATCATAGAATGGTTTGGGTTGGAAAGGACCATCAGTTCATATAACCATATCCATATAAGCATGCCCTCTGAGAATCTCTCAGGTTATTGTATTCCCATCCTCAACCCTGATAAAAACAAACTTTGACCTTGGAGAAATCAGGGTAATTTTGATTTCAGCATCTGAATTTACATGCATCGCACATATAAATGACAAGAAGGGCCTCTGTCCATCCAGACTGCACTCTGGGCTTTAGGGGATCCCTGCACTTAGTGCTGAAACGGGAAGTTCAGGTTAGATATGAGGCAGAAGCTCTTCCCTGTGATGGTGCTGAGGCGCTGGCACGGGATGCCAAAAGAAGTGGTGAGTGCTCCATCCCTGGCAGCATTCAAGGCCAGGTTGGACAGAGCCTTGGGTGACATGGTCTGGTGTGAGGTGTCCCTGCCCATAGCAGGGGGTTGGAACCGGATGACCTTAAGGTCCTTTCCAACCCAAACCATTCCGTGGTTCTATGTGTGGACGGAGTGTGCCTTTCCCTCTTGATCCCAACCCATGAGCCCTCTGCCTGCTCTGCTCCCCCGTCCCTTCCCCTGTTTGCCTCCCTTTGGATTCCTCATTTCCCCCATCGGCTGGGTGCCAGGCCCTGACAGGATGTTGGCTCAGTGTCCGCACGCAGCACCGGCCCTGGGAGCCCTCTTCAAACATGGGTGGTTTATGTCTGACACTTCCAAATTGCGCTCTCACTCCCCTCACCCCCTGCCTGGGTTTATACATCAACCCCTGCCTGGAGTCCTTATCACCGTGAAGGGCTCTCCTCGCCCTGGAGGGCTATTGTGTGACTTTTGCAGTCATGACTCCAAGACACTGAGCAGGGCCGGTTTGGCTAGTTCTGGGCAAACAGGCTCCCGTGCTTGATTGGCACTTCACCAGAGCAGGGAATAGTTCAGGCCTCTGGGAGACGTGTGCTAAGCATGAGGGTGCTCAGCCGGGCTCTGCTGCTGCTCCGGACCTTGGTGAAGGGTTGGAAGCCAAGAGCACGCCAAGAGATCCGGGGGGCTGAGAGCATCCTCCTGCCCCCTGAGCCTCTGCCCCACATGGCCAGGCTGCACTGCCTCCCATGGCCCGCACTCACACAGTCCAGCTTGCTCTTCTTCCACAGGTAGAAGGGATCTGCCAGCTGCTTGAGGGAGTTCTTCAGGTTCACTGCGATGAGGGCTCCCAGGACAGACTGTGGAGGAGAGGGGATTGGATCAGCCCGGAGATGGGGGCTGCTCCAAGGTGCATCCAACCTGGCCCTGAGCACTGCAGGGATGGGGCAGCCACAGCTCCCCTGGGCACCCTGTGCCAGCGCTCAGCACCTCACAGGGAAGAGCTTCTGCCTCAGAGCTCATCTCCCCTCTGGCAGTTAAAGCCATTCCCTGTCCCTCCATCCCTTGTCCAAAGCCCCTCTCCAGGTTCCCTGCAGCCCCTTCAGGCCCTGGAGCTGCTCTCAGGTCTCCCTTCAGGAGCCTTCTCCTCTCCACGCTGCCCCAGCCCAGCTCTCAGCCTGGCTCCAGAGCAGAGCTGCTCCAGCCCTCTCTATGAATGGGAAAGGGCAACACAAAGACCTCTCTTGGCTCTGGGTGTGATGATTGGGACTGCCCTGGCTCACAGAGCCTCAGTGTGAGCAGGCAGGAGCACACGGAGCCACGCAGCAGCCTGCATCAGGGGTTGGAACAAACCTCTGCCCTCCCTTGGAGTGTGGAGAGTGTGACGCAAGGGCCACGCTGTTTGCACAGATGTTTGTTACCTTTGGAAGAGGCTCGAGGTAGATGCCCAGCGCCAGCATGGTCACCATGACCACCATGGCCACAAAGAAACTCGCCACCTGCAGCAAAGAGGAAAGGAATCACAGAGGGAGGCATCAGGGGCTTCCTAAACCCCCCCAGGCTTTAATCTCCTTCTGCTCCAGCCCATGGCATAACTGCGCTCTGCAGTAAGACAGAGGTGAGGACTCTGCAGATCCCGCAGATAACCCCAACCCTCCCTCAGGCTGGGGCTCCGCTCAGTCAGGGATTCCAGGCTGGGATTTACAGCCCTGAGCAGTGACCGATCCAGAGAATCATCCAGGAATGGAATGGGGCTGCGGAGGGAGGAAGCTCTGCTTTAACCCCAGCAGCGTGAAGCACTCAGAGCTGCAGCAGTGCTGCCAGGCCGGCAGCATGCAGCACCTATGGGGCTTTGTGTCCAAGTGGGGACGAGAGAAGAGGAGAAGGTGCTCACTTGTGATTTCCCTCCTGCCCCATCGACGGCAAGAGTGACCGAGAGAGCGCAGCAGATCACGTGGATCTTGAAGAAGGATCCGAAGAAGTTGCTGCAGCCCAGGGCCAGCATTTCCTATGGAGGAAGGGAACACGGTCGTCAGAAGGGAGGGATGCCACAACGTGTGTGAGCTGCCTGAGCCTGGGCATTCTGTGGCCAGGGAAGGGACCCTGGGATGTGTCCCAGGCCCTTTCCTCCTAGGAAGAGCTGAGCTGGGCTCTGCTATAGCAGGGAAACCTGGAAGCACGATCCCATATAAACACGTTGTCATCTGTTGACACACTCAGGGCAGGGCTCCATGTGGTATGTGTGGCTGCTATTGAAAGCTGCCACTGTGCCAGGATGACAGAAGAGGATTATTTAATGTGCTGCCTCTCTCAGTCTCTGGGTGACACACCAGGAATCCAGGTCTTTGCTCGGTGAGCAATACACGTGCTCCCTGTGCTCCAACAACTGCAAACACACGGCCTCTGCCAGCACTGAGGGCTGCAGCCTCAGCTCTGGGGGGAAAGCAAAGCAGAGAGCTCAACCTGAGGCTTTGCTCCCTTTGCAGGCTCTCTGCAGTGCATGTGAGATGGATCTGCCGTGTCCTCTCCCCCCGTCCATGGCAAGCTGCCACGTGAGCCTGCATGCATGGGAGCAGCAGGGCTGCATTGAGCCAGGCACGTTTGAAAGCCTCCCATTCATGCAGTGAGGTTTTCCTTCACGCCTGAGCGCTCCTTGGCTGCGTCCTCCCAGGCCAAGCGTTACCTGGTTGGGGTCCACGTCGTAGCCATGCTTTGCTGCCAGTGTTCTGCCCATGGCCAGGTTGATCACGTAGCTCACGATGGCGAGGGAGAAGGCTGTGCCGATCATGTCCTTCCACTTGTTCACCAGGGGCAGGGTTGGTGCTGGGAACCTGCACTCGGAGCAGAGGAGGGAAGCAGTTGTGACACGAGTGGGAATGCCATAACCCACGGAGAGCTCGGGTGGATGGTGGCAGTTGTGTAAGGAGGTGCAGCGGTGCTGTGGGCAGCCCTGCAAGGGGGCTGTCATACAGCAGGGAAGAGTGAGGTGTTTTCAGGCTGCAGGAGGAGGGAGAATGAGCTGGAAGTTGAGGCAGACCCACACATGCACTTACCCCATGCTGATCTTCCCCACTACTGGCATGCCGTACTTCTCAGGCATGTTAAAGCTGCCAGAGATTGCAGTGGCAACTATTACCTGGAAGTGCAGAGAATAACAGAGCAGTGAGCAGAAAGAACATAAGCTCTCTCGGGAGCACTGAGCTTGCTCTGCTCCTGGGGCTGACCGTGCAAAATTAGCACCAGATTTGGACTAGGAAAGGAGAGAACTTCTCCATGAGGAGTTATGTTCCTCATCCTCAGCATCGTCAGGATGCAAGTACAGTCTAACAGGGATAAGATGGGCATCAGAGGTATCCTCCACAAGGATGGCCCAAGACATGTGGGGACCACATCAGTCACTCTATTGATGCTCTACTGTAAGGTAAGGGGAGTGACTAGCTCCTGCAGGACCTAAGGAACTGCTCACGTATCACTTACAATGATGATCTCCATAGGGATGGGCATCCTTATCTTCTTCATGTACTTTAGGTTGAGCTCCTTGACAATGATCAGGAGCACAGCACTGACCAAGGCATAGACCAGGGAGGCCACATTGGTTTGGGGCAGACCTTTACAAATATCGATGAATGTCTAAAGGGGAGAGAAGAGGAGAAGGTGTCAAAGGGGACCAGAGACTGGACGACAATGTGGACAGCAGGATGGAGACCATTTGTTAGCACAATCAACTGCAAACCCCCTGAGATGTGAGGAGGGTGAGAGAAGTGCTAGAAACCCTGCTGCTGAAATCAACATCCGGCCCTGGGGCTGTGGTGACCACTTAACTGCAGTTCTAGCTGCAGCAGTGGAGGATGCATGCACGGGAGATGCAGGAATGGGGAAACCTGCTCATAGGTGAAGTTTGTGTTGCTCACAAGACTCCTGCTCTAAACCACAGTTCATGTTCTCCCCAGATCCCAGCCCCTTTCATTAGTTCTAATTAGAAACTACTGACAGATAACGCTGTAAAGAAATACAATGGCAGCAGCATGGGACATCCGTGTTCCCCCTCCCTCCACCCTTTCCTACTGTCCAAGCCCCCCTTGCCCCGGTGCCTGCAGTGGGGTGGTCACTGGGGATGGAGGTGCAGGGAAGGCACCCACTTACATAGACGATAGCTAAGGGCCCGGTGTAAGACGGGACTGTCAAGCCGAAGACGTACTTGAGCACGGAGATGAGGATCTGCAGCCCTGCTGCTGTCATGAAGCCCCTGATGAAAGACTCGGAGAGGTAGATGGCAACAAAGCCGAACTGCACGAGTCCCAGGCAGAGCTAGGGTAGGACAGACAGGGCAGTGTCAGGAGCATGCCAGCCTCGGGGGGTGCGGAGCCTGTGGTGGGAACCTGCTCCCCTCTGGAGAGCTCCACACCAGAACTGGGGTGTCCCCAAACCTCCTGTTCCGAGGCATCAGCCACTCCAAGTGGGGCCTCTTCTCACATCTCCTGCCCCCGGCTCTACGTGGCGGACTCCATGTGGGAGCCATGCAAGTCCTTACTTGTATGATGGCTGTGAGGCAGGCTAAGGTGGCCGAGATCTCCAGCCTGGCCGCCTCCAGGGCTGTGGTGTTCACTCTGGTCTCATTAGTAGTGTGATTGAAGTACTGGAAGTCCGACTCCGGAGCCAGCTCATTGCAGACGTTGCCAACAATAATGCTGATGACTGCAAAAGTACCTGCAGCACAACACAGTGATGTCAGTGGCTTTCTCTAGAGAGCATCCTGTCCTGGAAGGCGCTTGGTCCGAGTCACCCAGCCCATCACCACAACCAGCCCCGTGGCAGGATGCGGCTGTGGGTTACAGGGCTGAGATCCTGCTGTGCAGTCAGAACATGGGTTCCCATAAACCCCTGGCAGACCAAACAAGCCCCAACATCTCTATTCTGGGATACACTGAGTATTCCCAGGCTGTATTTAACTGCCTTATGCGGGAGATTGTTGCACAGTCTCTTACCTGGGACCATCTGATGGATACCCCCAAGGAAGAGGTACGTTACCAATGGGAAGAAGGAGGAGTAGAGCCCATTGACAGGAGGCAGATTGGCCAGTAGGGCAAAGGCCATCCCTGGAAAACACAAGGGAAATGGGTCTGTGCAGATGGTGTCCTCCCCTTGCCATGCTCACACTTGTGTCAGCTCCAGAAGGTGCTGTAGCTGCTGCCTTCTGGGCAGAAGAGGCCAAAGAGGGCAGGGAAGAGCACCACAGAGGAAGATAGGGACAATGAGTTGGGAGGCAGAGCTTGGGTTTCTGCACCTCATCAATAAAGGCAGCTAATCCCTCCCAAGCTGGACTTGAGGTAGCAAAGTGCCGTCCCCCCTCAGTGACCAGGGAGTCATCTCATCTCACCTTGAGGCACTTGGATTGTCCCCGCACTGACCCCCCCGAGAACATCGGGCAAAATGTACTCCTTGATTTTATACTTGGGAAGCCACACGAGGATTGGGAAGAGGCTGAAGAGGATGAGCTTGAGCCTGGATGCTGAACATCTGGAGGAGATGGGAAGAGCCAGCACGTGAGAAGGGAGGAAGCAAGGGAGCAGGGAAGGGTCATCCTAGGAATGACTCCGTCTTTCTCCCACACCAAATCCTAAGCCCAGACTGCTTCTGGGTTGGCACATGCACTGTCTCTGCCAGCTAACATGTATGGTCTTGCTTCCCTGGGTTGTTGCCTCCCGCCTTCCAAGCAATGGAGCCAGATTTCCAAGACAGTGCTCAGCCAGCTTATTCATCTTTATTTGCACAATTATTAATCTTCCCTTAAGGAAGGGCAGTGCTGGTTTTAATCGGGAAGCTGATAAAGGGATAGCCCAGCTGGAAAGCTTAAAGAAACAACCCACAGCCCTCATCCCGACATCCCTATTAAACAGATCTTGGAACAGACCCCCGCATCCCAAATGCACTTAGCGCAAACCCTTCCTACCAGCAGAGAGTAACCAGTTCCACCTGCTTCAACCCAATTTGCATTTCTCCTGTGCCTTTCATCCACCCCAGCCCTGAACATCGCTGAGGTTTCCCAGGATAGAAACGGAAGCTATACCCCAGGTGTGAATTACAACCCAGCTCCAGACTGAACGTGTTCCCGGTCACCCCAGCTCTGTTACCTGAAGAGGTTCCTCAGTTTGTCCCCAACAGGGTAAGTTCTGCTCTTCTTCTCAAACTCCTCATCGAAGAGGCTGAGGGAATAGGCAGGACGCTCGATGACATAGCGAGGCCTGGCCTGGTTCATCTCTGGATCATTGGATTCTGCTCCCAGCACAGAACAAGAGGGAAAGGCAAAGGCAAGAATGTGAGTGGAGCCGGCCCCACCTGCGCTATAACAGACCGGACACCTCCAGCGCCTGGGAGCCCTCCCCACACATCTCCACCCTAAATAGTTTCCCCGTGGCGCAGGGGCAGGTCCTGGGAGTGGCTTCTCCCAGCACCGGGGGCTGCTGCTCCCCAGCTCCGTGGAGGTGATGCTAATGAATGGGAAGGGGACCGGAGCGTGCCCTGGATTGTGCGGCGCATGGGCAGGGGCGGCAGCCTCAGCTCTGCCGGGCACTGCCTTTTTGCCTTGGGCAGATCACTTGACCTTTCTCATGCCTCAGTTTCCCCATCCGCCAGCAGGGTTGGCCGAGCTTTGCAAGGCAAAGTAGACACTGACTAAAGGCAGTTCCCACCCGAGGGCTCATTTCCAGTGCCGAAGGGGCTCGTTTGCATCCAGCAGCCTTCCCGTTCCTCCCTCGCCATGAGACCAGCCCTTGGTTTATTCTAGGAGCGGTGTGCGCAAGGATAACTGTCGCTATTTCATTTCAGTGAAGACGATGCCAAACTGCCTGGATGCACCAGTCCTGCCTGGTGTCTGGGTCTTACCAAGGATGGTAAATTCCACAGAACCCTCATTTTACTATGACCGGTGATTCCTTGGAAGAGGGCAGAAGCAGTCTGGAGAGGCTGGGAGTGGAGGAAGGAAGTGGTCAGGTATAAAGCAAGGATCTTGGTAATTATTTGTGGTATGGCTTGTATCTAAGTGGGTCATTGCCCAACACAGGAGTAGAAGAGGGGGTGGAAGAAGCTGGTGATTCAGGCAGGAGAATGCGCCAAGAAACAACATCCCCATTGCTGAGAGCTCGCAGAGTGATTTGAGTGTAGGAGATCCTCCTCTCCCCTCTTTTGGCTCCGCTGAAGGCAATGAAGGCACTGAGTTCCCTGGCGAAATGCCCATCCACAGGACTGATGTCAGCCCTCGCTGATAAGCAGTTACCTCGGACCAGGGGCTGGAAGGCATGAGTAACAGGGAGCAGAGGCCCAGCAGTGCAGGGCAGGAAGGGAAGGATGATGCAGGCAGCTGAAACTTGGGAGAATGTAGGTCAATAGGATCATTATGCAAATAGGAGCTAATGGGTTCGGAAAGGGAGGTCATGGACCCCACTTCTGCAGAGATCCTGGGGCAATCCAGTGCCTTTGCTGTACAACAGCTCCAGCAATGCCATGTTTCTGATTCCGGGCTCTTGACGGACCCCAGCCTGTGCCCTTGGGAGCAGCTAAGGGAAGGAGCCGTGTCCAGCCCAATCCATGCTGTGATCCTCTTCCTGCATTACCAGGTGCTGAATCCAGTGCCCTCTGCAGGCTCGCAGGCGCTGCAGTCCCTGCTGCTCCCTTGCAGCTGGAGATACCCTTCCAAGAGCAATTACAAGCTTTACCTCTCAGGATTGGTGCAGGCCAACACCGAGCAGTGTCGCAGCTCTTTCCCAGTGCCGATGCTCATACCAGAAGCCCATCTGATAACCAGTCATTCCCTGCTTTTCCCACGTCAGGCTGCAGGAGCCCTGTCGCTGCCCAGTGCCGTTGCTGGGCAGGTTCCAGGCGTACTCAGCCATTCCCAGCCCCACAGCTCTGCTCTCCATTGCCAGTTTCCATTGTGAATATTGTGTGGCCCATGTTCACTAACAGGCACCTGAAGGGTATGAAACCCCCTCAGGTTCTGGGGCAAGAAGTCCCTCTTGGTTTCTGGGCTCAATCACTTGCCCGCCACCAGCCTGGAGCAGTCAATTATATCCCAGCTCCTTAATGAATTTCCCCTGCTGAGCGGAGGTGCTGGCAATCAGGGAAAATAATAAACAAGGCAAGTATCAAGGGGAAAATATCCCCGTGATTAAATTCCATCTTAAACAAACAGGCTAATGATGTCAGCGTCTCGGACACAGTCAAGCTCTTGACTTGGCTTATCGCTGGCCTTGCCCTACATCAAACAGCAGGTTAAACCTCTGAGATTTCAGAATTAAAGGGAACGAGCTGGGGGCCTGCTCCTTGAACAGAAGGCAAAGCCAGCTGTGCTGGCGGTGATGGGGCAGGCTGTGGGGCAGGGGCAGGATGCTAGGGCAATGCGATGGGCATGGAGGGAGAAGCAGAGTGCCAGGGACCAGGGGTTTCACAGCTCTGTTCCAGAACGGTGTGGCAATGAAAGGACAAGGTTTGGGTGAAGAGTTCTGAGTGCAGAGCTCCTCTTCCAGCCTCAGGCAGCCCATTCCCCCAGTGATGCTGAGAAGTGGGAAGTTTGGCCCCACTGATAAATGCACTGAGAAACTGTGACAGGCTGAGGACGTTGGAGCCGCAGCGAATGAAGGCAGAACTGCTGAGCTCCAAGAACATGACGTGGGTGCTGATCCTGTCCCTGTAGGTCATCAGCTAAGGCACCCGTCGGCTCCTACCTGGCTGATCCCTGCCCCACCAGTCTCAAAGCAGCTTGTGCATGCCAGGATTGGACCTTTTTTCCAGTGTTCATCTTGCGCATGCACTTACTGAGCTCTTATCTTCCATCCCTGCACTGGTGATAGCTGTGTTTGGGAAGAGGAAAGTCACATTGAGGTTTCTGGCTAGTGCCGATAGGAGCCACTGGCACAGAAACGCTTGCCTTTGGTGGAATAGGCATGGAAAAGGGGCTCCAGACCGAGAAGCTTGGGTGGGAAAGCAATCTGTTCACTGCCTTAGCTGTGATACAAGGGCCGGGATTGATCCCAGTGCAAGAGCGGACATTCAGGGAATGCCTCTGCTACGTTTTAGGGAGCAAAAGTCAATGCTCTGGAAATGCCATTTCCTCCTTTGTCTGCCCCTTCTCCAGCCCCCTTCTCCTTGCACAAGGCGATGCAGGCACAGACCCCGCTGACTGCTGCTCAGCTGACGCTCAGGCCTGCTCCCTTCCAGACCCCAGGTGGATCCGCACACAAACACCTCTTTCCCAGCAAAGTTGCCCAACAGCACGTTGTAAAAAGCAGCTCCCCCCTACGCCAGGAGGCAATGTCTGCCTGCACAAGGCAAGGTCTGCCTGCACAAGGCAAGATCTGCCTGCACAAAGCAATGTCTGCCTGCACAAGCCATGTCTGCCTGCACAAGCCATGTCTGCCTGCACAAAGCAATGTCTGCCTGCACAAGGCAATGTCTGCCTGCACAAGGCAATGTCTGCCTGCACAAAGCAATGTCTGCCTGCACCAAGCAATGTCTGCCTGCACAAGGCAATGTCTGCCTGCACAAAGCAATGTCTGCCTGCACGAGGCAATGTCTGCCTGCACGAGGCAAGATCTGTCTGCACGAGGCAAGGTCTGCCTGTATGAAGCAATGTCTGCCTGCACAAGGCAAGGTCTGCCTGCACAAAGCAATGTCTGCCTGCACAAGGCAAGGTCTGCCTGCACAAGGCAAGGTCTGCCTGCACAAGGCAATGTCTGCCCGCATGAGGCAATGTCTGCCTGCACAAGGCAAGGTCTGCCTGCACAAGGCAATGTCTGCCTGCACAAGGCAAGGTCTCATGAGGCAAGGTCTGCCTGCACAAGGCAATGTCTGCCCGCATGAGGCAAGGTCTGCCCGCACAAAGCAAGGTCTGCCTGCACAAGGCACGCGCAGGTGCAAGGGTTCAGTTGTGACACCAGGACAAGGTCTTGACTCCTGATCCCCTCAATCAGAGCCCTCAGCACTGAATCCACGGTGATTCCCAACCTCCCGCTCCGGCTCTGGCTGCAGGTGCCATGGAAGCCCTGGGGCAAAGTGGTGAAAGGGCCCAAGTGCTGCAAGGTCAGCAAGGAACCCATCACCTCCTGCCCTGGAACCTGCGCTGTGCTTCCCACTGGGGTATGGATGGGGAGGGACAGCACGGCCGCACTGAGGGCTCTGCGGGACCAGATGCTTCCCTCCGCTCTCACAGCTCTGGAAGGGAGCTGGGCCTGCAGAGCACAGAGGCAGGAGGAAGAGGAGGGTTTGCTCTTAGACCCTTAGGGGTTGCACGACATTGTGTAATTCACCTCCATTGGGTGCCCCTGGGTTGTTCCCTCTTCCTGACCTCCTGGCATCAGGGACCAGGCAGGACTGAGTGTGGATGATGCTCCGCACCGGGAGATGTCACCAAGGACCCAGCAGGTTAGTGCCTTCAGGCACTGCGCACCTTTCCTCATGGTTAAAATCACTGATCCAATTGAGTTCTGTTTTCCCTATGGCTCTGGATAGGGTTCATCTACAATGAACTGATCCAGGAGGACAGTGCCTTGCA
Source organism: Forpus xanthops (assembly GCA_032466535.1). Taxonomy (NCBI): domain Eukaryota; kingdom Metazoa; phylum Chordata; class Aves; order Psittaciformes; family Psittacidae; genus Forpus; species Forpus xanthops. Next base: position 47,686 of record JASSUY010030826.1, on the reverse strand, counting down.
GTGGGAAGGCCACATCTGGATCCCACCCGTCTGGCACATGTATATTGGTGAAATCCCCTTTCCCGGTAAGGTGGGGAAGGGGAAGAGGCGGCAGCGGGGCAGCAGTGGCTGTTTCAGGGAGCTGAGCAGTTGGCACGTGCAGTGCCACACACTGAATGCACACATTTGGAGCTGGGGTTTAGCAGAGGCTGATGCTGGGAGAGCGGATAGATCAGTTCTGAAAACATCCTGTCCAAGAAGGGCTTTTAGCCTCAGAAAAGGCAAAACCCAGAGCCCATAAAGTTCATAAAGCGAAGCTCTTTCAATCCGGTTTACCCCAAGCAGTGTGCAAGGACCCCTCATGACGGCCGACGGAATGAACTGCAGACAGAGGGGGATGTGGAGAAGGAGGGAGCAGGGTGCTGGAGGTGTTAACTGGCCCTGCCTGATGAGGGGGGCACGGAGGGATCCGCACACTGCAGCTGTGGGGCAGGGAGGAGACATCGCTGCTTCCCTCCAGCTCCCACCTTTCCATCCCGGGCTGAGGCTCGGTGTTAGCATCCCCCTTTGGGAGCAGCCCTTCTCCATCCCTGTTAGCAGGGGGCAGCCAGGCACTAAATCAGTGTTTCCTTCCTTTGCTCAGATCAGGTATTTGGCGTGTTCAGTAGGTGATTTCCACGGGGCAGATGCCTCTTTACTGGTTCTAAGTGGCTCAACCCAGCGCAGGCGCTGGGCAGGAGCTGGGCTCTTGTTCTGCCGTCGCTGGGCTGGTGCCAATGTTTGATGTACCACTTCACACGAGTTTCTAACCAAACTAGCTCTGCGCTTGGTAACCGGCATAATGAGATCTGCAGCCATCTGCATGTACTGCAGGTGAAGCCAAAGGGTGTTCATGAAGTAAAATGCTTGTAGTCAGGAGCTCTTTGTGTGCTGTTCCATGCAGCACAGGGCAGGGGCATGGGGGACCTGCACCGCATTGACACGGGTGACGGAGCCTGTTCCTTGTGCAGTTTGATTAACCACTTGTTCCCCACACATCCTCACTCCCCACTGCTTGTGCTGCTGCACCCAGGGCAAGGGAGGGCTGGGCTGGGGCCAGGCAGTGGGCACAGAGCCTGGGGTGTAGGGCTATAGGGATGGACCCACTGCAGCCTTCTGCTCTCTGTATGCGTCCAACACAGACCTTGCCCTCTGCCTTTGAAGAGTAGGTGGGCAAAGCAAACCCCAAGGAATTACCAAGTTTCCAGACTGCGGCATTCCTGCACTTACCCAGGATGCTGCTGCAAATGCTCCTTTGGGAAGGAGGACCACCTCTGGGCTCACCCCGTCCATCCTTTCCCAGTGGTAGAGGGTGAGACAGCGTTTCTGTACTGGAAATCTCTGGCTCGGGGCAGAAAAAGAGTGTGGCCAGCAACAAATGTCACTGCGAGGACTTATCTTCAAGGGAAGGATTAGGACAGGTTCCCGGCTTTTCCGCTTGCTTACAAATAAGGTGTGGACGACTTTTATCAGGGCAGAGCGGAAAGCATCCCCGCTGTGTGAACAGCAGTTTACCCAGGGGAGCAGGCTTATGGGATACCTTCTGTTATCTGTCTATGAGGGCCGCTGCCCAAACGGGACCTGAACATCCCATGAAATGGCACTGGGAGCAGTGGGAGCGCTTCTCATTCCCAGCCTTGATACTCCTTCCTCATCCGATTGCGTGCTCACGTGCATCCTGAGACCCTTTGCCTAGGTTAGATTCCAGCTCACAAACACTGCTCCTCACCCATTGCCTCCAGGTGTCTGTATGTGCAAAGTCAGCCGCATCTTTGGGGCAGGGACCACTTCCCATCGTCCCAAGCACAGAAAGCTCTGATGATAACAAGGACCCAGGAACATATATATAAATGTTATATAAAGATATAAACCTCACGTGAAGTGGTACATCAATACATAAATATATATTATATATATATAAGTACTCTGCCATCAGTATTGCCCCTTCTGTCCCAGCCCCCCCTTTATGGAGCGCAGCAGGAGCCAGCCAGGATAAGATGGCAGGATTTATCCTAGCAAAGGTTAAATCACTTGTTTGGCTCTTCCAGCTCTCTCCATCAATCAAGCTCTTGGATCCTTGGTGTTGTTAATTCCTGAGTAAATCCTCTGCTGGAAAACCCCTTCTTGCAAAAGGAGGGAGCAAAAGAGAAGGGGGCAATAGAAGTCGGAGCTCTCCAAAGGGCGCAGCTCCCACCCGGAGCTGTGCAAATCCCCCCCGCCCTCCCGGACAAAGAGCACGATTGTGGAGCGGGGTTACCTGCGCCGAGGAAGGGCCGATGCTGCCGGGGGGCTGCGATGGGGCGAGAGGTGCAGGCGAGGAGCTGCGCCAGGGCTGTGCTGGAACCAGCCCGTGAGTCATTTATAAAGCACCCCGGTGAAGGGGACCGAGGGCTGTGCTCAGCACCTGATTGGCTTGGGGCAGGTAATTGCGAGCCAGTGCACCCAGGCTAAGCCCAGCAGATAGCCGGGGAGATAAGGGGAGATCTGAAGAGGGACGAGGGCCTTTTTGGATGTCCCCCTTCACCCCACCCCTTCCCGCCTGGCTTGGGCCGTTTGATCCCCTTTCAGGTCGCTCTGTGCTCCCGGTGACAATAGCTCATATTCACCATCACCCGGCCCCCTCCCTCGCCTGCTTTGGACCCGGGCTGGGAGAAGATGCTTTTGTTGGCCGGGGCGAGCTTCCCAGCGTGGTGGGCAGCGTCTCTCAGCCTTTGTGCTCTGTCTGCAGGATGGACAATGGAGAGCTTTGTGCCAGCGCCGGACCCCTCAGCTCGGGCTCTGAAGAGGGGATTGGCAGCGGAAGGCAGTTCCTTTCTTATTTCCAGGCTCAAAGGGATGAGGGGAATGGGGAAGAGTCACTTCCTGCCTAGTGGGGACATCTTCCACTGGAGGAGGAGACACCCTGCTCTAGTGGAGGGTGTCCCTGCCCGTGCAGGGGGCTGGAACTGGATGAGCTTTAAGGTCCCTTCAACCCAAACCATTCCATGGTTCTATTTCAGGTGTGGAAGGTGTGGGCTCCATTCCCTGGTGTCCCCAACCTCCACTGTGCTGAGCTGTGCCCGGGCTCATGGCCTCCTCTCCTCCTGGAGGGATTCAGGAGTGCAGGGACTGGGCACCAGTCGGGATGCTGCAGATGATGGGATGGAATAGGGACATCAGCAGGAGCATCACCAGAGGGATAGACTGCTAGAAGGAACCCATGAGGAGTTACTTGCTGTGGAGGGAATTGGTCTCTGGTACCTTGTGCGTGTAGAAGGCATCAGCACTTCCTGCCAAGAAACCTCATGTTCCGGCAATCAATTGCTGTGTCGGAGCATGCCAAAGGAACACCCTCGGAGGGTGGCAGAGGAAAGGGGGCTGATTCATTGCACTCTCCCAGAGGTAATCATTGCCAAGCAGTTATCCTGTAAATATCATTAATAACCCCTATCGAGGGTTATTTTTAAAGGGCAGCCTGATACGCACGGAGCCCTTTGAGACAGAAGTGTGTGACATGGCAGAGCCAGCCCAGTGTGGTCCCTGGCACAGGGCAAACCCTGCGAGCACCAGCACCCAAAGGTCCCAGCCACAGGGTGCTGCTCAGAGGGCACCGCAGGAACAGAGGAGCAGCATCTCTGCTGCAGAGGTGATGCTGGCGTTGCTAAACTGCCTGGACCCGCAGCTGGTGCTAAAAGGGACTTCCTTGCCCACTTTGAGCTGGCACTTTTCCTAGCAGAGCTCCACCGATGGGAGCTTTTCCCTCCCTCTCTTTCCTAAACTGACATTCCAATGTGGGCAGAGCTGCGGAGCTGGACAAGAGGCTGGGGCATGCAGGGAGGATGATCCGGTTGAGATCAGTGTCTGAGCTTGGAACAGGACCCTAGAGCTCTGCTTCCATCCTCATCACAGAGGATGGAGAAAAGGGCAAAAGAGGGCATCGCTGCTCCCTTGGCAGACACACAGTGAATGCAGTTACACCAAGGTGCAAACCCAACCTGGCCAAAGGGACCCAGTGGTGCCTGGGCCGGGACATTGCCTTGCACAAGCTGCCCTGTGCCCTTCAAACCTCAGTATCCCTCCCGCTGCGTGGGGACAGATCCTGCTGCGTGGGAACAGGCTCCCATTGCAGGAGCTGCTATTCCAAAGTCCCAGAGGGTGTGAGCAGGGAGACGCAAGGTCTTGCCCTCTGCAGACAGCCCTGCACAGCACCGATGGTCCTTTGGTGTGTCTTGCAATGGGAGGTGCAGTCCTGGTCAAACTCCACTCGCAGTGCCTATAAATACATCCTCAATTCCACCTCCTTCTGCCCCGGCCAAACGCGTGGCCCAAAGCACTGTGCTGGGATGTGGCCACCAGCAGGGCATGGCTGGTGCCTGGGGAGCACCGGGGCTGCCCACAAAGCAGGGAAGTTCTGGGAGATGGGGAGACACCAAAGGGACTGCTCGGAGTCAGCCCCGGAGCCCCGGGTGCAGGGACTGCTGTTTATCTGCAGCTCCGATAAGAGCATACCAAGTGCTGGAATGTGTGGATTTATTTACAGATGATTAATATTAGCAGATAAATTGCGCTTAATGAGGGCAATAATTCAGTGGTAATTTACTGCTGGAAATGATGAGAAAGCTGCTTTGGAAGCCTGAGGTCAGAGGCAGAGGGGAGAGGCAGCACGTGCCCTGGGGCAGAGGGGTTTCTGATGGTGGTGGGACCTGCAGAGAGCCTTCCTCCCCCCTTCCTCCTCCTTTCTTCCCCCCTCCCTTGACCTGCAGCCGGAGCTGCCGCTTGCTTTCAGGTTTGCCAAGGGGACAGGACTCACTCAGCCGCAGGCATGGGCAGGAGCCGGGCTCCGGGATGGGTTTGCTGCTTCCCTGCGTGTCCATCCCTTCAGGAGCTATGGAGATCAGGGATGTGATCGAAAGGGAAAGCAGAGCTCTGGGCTGCCAAGCTCCCACAGGAGTGAGGCTGCTGCAGGAGCAGGGCCGCAGGGAGCCCTGGGCAGCCTCTGCCAGTGCCTCAGCACCCTCACAGGGAAGAGCTTCTGCTTCAAGCCCCTGTGCTGTGCTGGTCATGGCTGCTCCCAGGCGATGGAGACCCAGGTCCCACTTGAAAGGGAGCAGCCAACCTCTAACCCTTCCCTTTGCAGGCTCAGCAGCGTTATCAGGGGAGCAGCAAGGAGCACAATGTCCTGCAGGGACACAGCAGGGTTATTGACAGCCCCCGAATCAGCAGCGGGATGCTGAAAGGCACTGGGAACTTCAAATCTGCCCCTGTGGCTCAGCCCCACGCTGATGTTTCATAGGGTTTATTTAGCGGTGTGAGCTTGGAGCTGGGGAGAGGCCCCGCAGCTTCCTGATTGTCTGATAGGGAATTGCTGTGTCTCATCTGCTCAGGGCCTTTACAACCTGCTTTGGCCCTGCAGACACGTCTCCAGAGGCAAGGGAAGGGTTCTCCTGATGTGTCTATGGCATGAGCCCTCTCACGTTGGTACTGGCCGCTGTCCTCAGAGCGATGCCTCACGGGAGAGCCCTGGACCACATCACCATGAGCACAGCATGCGAGTGCATCCCGAGGTGAAGGCTTTGCGGTGTCAGCCGCGGTGCTTGAGGAGCAGAGTGTGTTCCCTCGGTTGGAGCCACCCCCGGCTCCGGTCTCCTCTGGAGCCCCCAGAGCAGACGTCCGCAGAGGGGCATCCCCACAGAGCATCGCGGTGGGACACACGGGACGGTGCTGAGGTCCCACATCCCGACTCTGCCTCGGGTGCCCCTGGACCGGGGCCGTTGCGTTGTCCGTGCGGGGGGTGCCCGCTGTGGGGAGCACAGTGCTCGCAGCTCCCGGCGCTGAGTGCAGTCAAACAAGCAGGGATTGCAATGGGATCACCCCAGCCCGCGGCTCCGTGCGTGCTGAGCATCCTGCTCGCCTGGAATCCGGGCTCTGCCTCCCCCCTCACTCACTGCTTCCCCCTCCAGGCTTTCTGCCCACCCCGAGCGAGGGGAGCCAGGCAGAATCAGGCTTTTCCACTCCAACAATTGGATTCCAGTGAAGGGAGGTTTTCCAATTTGAAAAGAAGGAGGAATTTTTTGGCCTAAAAATGTGGGAACTGCGTGGAGGAGTGGGGAGGAGCGGGGCAGCAGCTTCCCCCCCCCTCCCCTTGACACCAGCGGTCGTGCAAGGTGGGGCAGAGCCATGCGGGCAGGGGGGCAGCGGGTGAGAAGCAAACGTGGTCCCTCTGGAGCATCGCGTTGGTTCCCTTGCCTGCTATGTGGCCTTGGGCAGCTCATTAAGGCCCAAATGCTCAAAGCTGGGTGATGGGAGATAAGCCACTGAAATAAAACATCTCATTACTCATGGCACTGAGGTCGGAGCCTCCAGAAGGCACTTTCAAGGCAGGATGGCTTCAGTGGAGCTCCTGTGGCCCTGGTGAGAGATCAGGAGCCAGCTCGGGATGCCAGGCTGCCTGGAAAGGGGCAGAGGGCATCTCGTAAAGTGGTTTGGGTTGGAAGGGACATTAATGCTCATCCAGGTCCAACCCCTGCGCTCAGGACCCTCTCCACAGCACTCAGCAGTTCTGGAGGGCTCTGCTTAATGCCCATGGATCCCGAGGAGGGGTGGAAGCCGCTCCAGGCAGAGCATCCCCTGCCTAGTGCCCCACAGGACCCGTGCTGGAGCAGACCTGCCCGGCAGCCCCATGGCCCTGAGGCTCAGCTCACTGCTGACCTCAGCATGTGCTTGGCTGATGGGGAATGGCCACAGCCCCTAATCCTCTCTACGTGCTGCTCACAGCCCCACAGCCCCGCATGACCCTGCATGTGGACACTCACTGCAGCAGGGACATAGCAACAGCAGCTCCCATGGGATGGGTCTGAAGGAGAAGCATCAATATTTGCCATGGGGAGGTGGAGGATGAGGCAGAGGGTGATGATTGCGCTTAAGCCAGGCCTAATTGTGCGTCCCTGGCAGGGAGAAGTCACACAAACCCCATCAATGTCACTTGCAGTGGCTCACTGTAGAGGTGAGTAAAGCAGCACTGAGGAAACAAAGGAGAGCCATTCACGTAATGAAGAGCAGCAGCAGTGCTCATGCAAAGAGGGGCTGGTGTGCGCTGAACACTGCTCCATGCACAGCCGCAACAGCAAACCCGGCACACGAGAGGGACCAGGAGCACCCAGGCACAGCACATGTACCCTGCAGAGCCTCTTCCTGGCACCCGCCAGATGCGGTTGCATCCCTGCTGCCCCATGGCACTGGAGGGCTTTGCTTCATGCCATGATCTTGATTTTCATGTTCACAGGGAAGAGCTTCTGCCCAAGAGCCCATCTCATCTCCCCTCTGGCAGTTAAAGCCATTCCCTGTCCTGTCCCCTTGGCCAAAGCCCCTCTGCAGGGTTCCTGCAGCCCCTTCAGGCCCTGGAGCTGCTCTCAAGTCTCCCCTTCAGGAGCCTGTAAAGTAACTTCTCCAGGCTGCAGGATGGTTCCTCTCTCAGCCTGGCTCCAGAGCCGCCCTTGGAGCATCAAAAACCCCATTGTCAAAGTCTGCTTTGCAGCCTTTTCCAGCCACTTCCCAGCGCCTTGGTTCTAATGATCCCAGGTTCCATAGAATTCCACCCTGCCCTGCCCTCGGTGCGGATGGGGCTGCCTGTCCCTGGCCTGCGGGGATGTGTTTGCAGGCAGGGAGCTGCAGAGGAGCCGCTATCTGCAGCCCTGCGGAGGGCTCTGGCAATGCACATCCTCAGGCTCCCTGGAGCCAGAGCTCATCCATCAGGTTCCACCAGGAAAACGGAGCTCGTGATGCGTTTAGGGATGGTGAAGGGTGGAATGGGCGCAATGGAACCTCGGGAGCAGTAAACTGCAGAGCAAGGATTTAGAGTGAGCGTCAGGTGCTAACGCTGCAGAGAGCAAGTGCTCTCGTGTCTGTGCTGATGGTTTCCTTCCATCATCAGCATCCTCAGGCCGGGGTTTTACCTAGTTTTGTGTGCACATAAATGAAACGAAACGAACATGAAATGAATGAATGGAAGCCGTGAAGGTGGAAGAGCGGAGCCCAGCGTGGTGGCTGGGAAGCATCCCTGGAATCTGAGGCAGGAGGGTGAGAGCCGGGGTGGATCCTGCCCGGGTGAGCCGGAGCTGTGGCTGCGCAGGAGCTCACTGACCCACACAAGGCATCCCTGCCTGGGCCTTTCACCCTGAGAAAGCCTCGAGCTGACCTTGGGGATCCCAAACTCCCCCGGCCCTCATTGGGTTTCGGCTCTGGGATACCAGCTGAGCACCTGCCCCATCCTGCCTGGCCCAGTGCCACCCCATCAGGTCTCCCTGGAGCCATCCCAACTGTCCCAGGACCAGGCTGGTGCTCCCACCGGAGGGATGGAGGGAGGAAAGGCGGATGGCTGCGGTCGGCTCCAGCACACCCACAAGGTGCATTACCGGGGTCGATGGGGTGGTGATGCCATGAGGGATCCCGCCGGCTCCCACGCTTGCAGTCTCTGCTGCAGAATTCCTGTGTCTGGAATGATGCTCTGTGGGCTCCATCCCACCCAGGTCAAGCCCAGAGCCTGAACAAGGGCTGTGGAGCGAGCGGAAGGCCTGAGCACCTCTCTGTTGAGCACATTTGTCCTGCTCAGCTCTGGGGGTCCCAATTGCTGCTCACTGGGGTCAATCAGGTGAGTTTGCATCTGCCTCCAGCACTGAGAGCTGCTGCAGAAGGGTGCAATTAGGAACAATATTGCTATTGACATGGATGGCTTAACATCCACTGGTGAGGCCGGGCTGAGTGCACTGGATGATGCTCAGCCCAGAGCTGGGCCAGGATGATGGCATTGGGGGGGTCAGGGCAGTGGCTGCACCAGGGAGGAAACAGTCAATGCTCCTCACGTCCCGATGGTAAGGGACAAATCCTCTCTATGGGGACCAGCAATGTGATGCCAACACTGCAGCCCCCCGTGCCCCCCGGCTTCCCCCTGCCTGCACCCCCCTGCCCCATGGAGACCTATAGGGCAGGGTGCGCACAGGGACAATGCTGCATCCATTCAGCCCCACGGACGTGGGGAGCGGCCATGGCCACCTCAGCCCCAGCCCCAGCCTTTGCCTCCGCGGCTTCCTGAGGGATGGATGAAGGGGAGATGGTGCTGAGCTCAGCTCCCCACGGGCTCCCTCTGCTGACAGCCGCTGTGTGCAGGAGCAGGCGCCGTACCCGTGTGTGTGTGTGACAATGAAGTGGATGTCTAGAAACAAAAATGAACGATTTAATTCCTTTCCTTAAGAAAAGGGTCCCTGACAAAGTGCTTCCCGAGGGTCCTCACCAGTGGGGCGGGAGGTGACCCACAGGCCTTGTGCATGGGAGCAGGGGAAACCGAGGCACCAATGGCTGCAGCCACAGCGGCTCAGCCCAAGAGGGGGTCTGGCTCAGACCTGTGCCGTGGCCACCAGCCCCGCTTCTCCCCGCAGGACACAGTGAGCACCGTGCACGCTGCGGGGCCACCATTCCACACACTGCAGGGCCATGGGGAGGCATCAGAGCAGTGCCCTGGCACCGTGAGCACGGGGGCATCACCGCTCGGGTGCCAGCGGATGGGGGGAGCGTTGGCAGAGCAGCTCCGGGGAGGGGAAGCAGCAGGTCCTGGGATGCGCGAGCAGCCGCTCGCAGTGTGTCGAGTGGTGACTGATGGGTCCCGGCTTGGGCAGCCCCCGAGGCCGGGATGGCCATGGGCATCGTGCGGTCCAGGCCGCGCTGTGCTTGCCCGGGGTCAGCAGCAGCTCCTCTTGGGCTTGTCGTTGGGCGTGAGTTTGATGGAGTCGGTCAAGTAACTCTCAAAGATCCCTTTGTACTGGAGGAAAGAGAAGAGGAAGGGTGAGCGGTGCCACCCGAGCCGGGCTGAGGGCCTGGGCAGCACGGTTCTGATTCACTGCTGAGGACCAAAGCTATGGAAGAGCCGCCTGGAGGAGCTAACTCGGTATGGGGACACAAAGGTCCCCATGGGATGGCGGTAGAGGACAGTGCTGGAGCGCTGTGCAGTGCCACACGTGGGCAATGAGAAATGGCAATTCTGGCTCTTTCCCAGCTGATTCAGGTTCTGTTTTAAGCACTCAGCCACTGATGGGGATCTCTTCCCTGGGGCTCTCCCACACGGTGCAAAAGGAGGATGCTCTGCACCAGAGCGGGGCTCACCATTGCCAGTGCCTGCTTTGCCAGGGTCTCGAAAGCCTCCGCAACGTTGATGTTGTTCTTGGCGCTGACTTCAAAGTACGGGATATCCTTCTCCTTGCACCAGGCTGAGGCCATCTCCTTGGACACCTGCGGGAAGGAGGATGGAGCCACCACTTAGCGGAGCTGCTGGAGGGGACCCTAATGTGCCCCAGGCACTGCTGGATGGATGCTGCAGTGCAGGCAGCCGCGGTGCTCCATTCCTGGGCACAATCCCTGCTGCAAAGGGCAGTGCAAGGACCCTGCTTATTCCCTCCAAGAGGCAGCAGCACTGGGAGCTCAGCAGCTCCTTGCTGGGAGCCTGGTTTTCATGGCTGCATAGGAAGGTTGGCTCTGCAGAGGAAGGACCAGCGTTAGGGCGTCGAGGTGCTCCAATCCACACACCCCACTCTCCTCTGCCCTTACCTGCCGCTCGCAGAGGTCTATTTTGTTCCCCAGCACCACCATGGGGAAATCTTGCTCCCTTGGGATGACCTTGTCCAGAAAATCATCCCTCCAGTTGTCCAGGGACTCGAAGGACTCCCTGTCCGTCACGTCAAAAGCCAGCATGCAGCCGTCAGAGCCTTTGTAAAAGGTTGACACCATGGATCGGAATCGCTCCTGTCCCCCTGTGTCCCAGATCTAGGGCAGAGAAGGGCACAGGTACAGACACACGTCACAAGCCCTGCACCACGGTAAGCTCAGGGGATCACTTCAGGCAGTGCTGAGCCCCCCAAACTAAGGTGGGATTGCTCATGGATGCTGTAAATCAGGCCCTGTGAGTCCAGCTCCATGCCCCATGACAGTGGTAGTGCTTGGGGACATCAGGTGGGACACACGGCTCCATCCCCAGCCCTGCTCACCTGCAGCTTCAGGGAGGTGTTGTCCACCACGAGGACCTTGGTGAGGATGCTGGCGCCCAGCGTGGTGCGGTAATCCTCATAGAACGTCTTGTGCACGAACTGGTGCAGGAGGGAGGTTTTGCCCACGCTGGTGGGAGGGAAGGGACAGAGAGTCATGGAACGGTTTGGGCTGGAAGGGACCTCAGAGCTCCTCCAGCTCCAACCCTGCCACAGGCAGGGACACCTTCCATAGAGCAGCTTGCTCCAAGCCCTGTTCCAACCTGGCCTTGAGCACTGCAGGGATGGGGCAGCCACAGCTCCTCTGGGCACCCTGTGCCAGCGCTCAGCACCCTCATGGGAAGAGCTTCTGCCTTATATCCAACCTGAATTTCCCCTGTTCCGGTCTGAACCCATCACCCCTTGTCCTACTGCTACAGCCCCCTGCAAAGCCAGGCTTAAGGGGTTGGTGGCAGTAAGGACAGGGGCTGCACACCCCCAGGCTCCCCTGCGCTTCCCTCCCATTGCCAGCACCACTCCTTACCCCAGCGCTCCGATGATGATTATCTTCAGATCCACCTTCTTGCTGGCATCCATGGACAGACGCTGTGGGACAGGAGGGAGTCACGGAGCTGCAGGGATGGGCCCAGCTCCCACTGACTCCCTAGGGCCTCTCCCTGCTCCCACCCCGACCATGCCCCTGCCCACAAGAAGCCAGCACCATCCTGTGCTCACATCCCAATGGTTTTGGGATCAGAAACCCCCGTGCTGAGCCCGGCCCCTGCTGCAGCCTGGGCCTGGCTCCTGAGGTGCAGTGCACGTCCAGACACGCCACTGCCCTGCACCAGAGCACAGCACTGAGCTGCTGTGGGCACTTCCCTGCCTCTGCCCCTCCCTCGGAAGTGCCATCGCACCCCCAAAATCCCGCACTCCCCTGGGGGGGGCTGTGCAAATGCACCTTTATTAAAGGGGTCCGGAATGCCCTGGGTGCCCCCGGCACAGCCCAGGGACAGGGGGAGCACCCCGAAAGGCTCCCCCAAAGCTGCGGTCCCATCCCTGGTGCCCTACATGCGCTGTGCCCGGCCCTCCCTGGATGAGCATCCTCCGACGGTCCCGGCTGCACTGCCCACATCGGCTCCGCGCCGACGGAAGCGCTGACAGCCTCATCCCTGCATTCTTCCAGCGTGCGTGGGTCAGCCCCGCGCTGCTCCCACTTGGACATCCCCCCGCCCGGGCTGCGGGGTCCGGGCGCTCCCCTCTCCCACCACATCCCCGCTGCGGGCATTGTCCTCTGCGCAGGCAGCGCCCCGTGTCCCGGCGCACCCAAACTTCCCATAACTTCTGCCAGAATTCCCGGAGCTTTAAACTCAAAATGGAGTGTCCCATCCCGGGTGTTCCCTACCGGCGGTTGCTCCGCGCTCCCGTGCGCAGCCCCGGGGCCGCGGGGATGGAGGGCACTGCGCTTACCTGCGGGGGCATCCGCGTGTGGGGCTGCCGGAGCTGCGGGCTCCGCTCCAGCGGGGACGGGAGAGGCGAGAGAGGAGGATCCAGGGAAGGGATTCCCGCCCGGGGCCCCGCGCAGTGACATCAGCAGAAAGGGGCCGAGGTGCAGCCGCAGCCGCGGGCGGCGCTGGGGCTCCCGCACCGCTCCGCTCGGACCCGGGGTCGCTCAACCCCAGGACCGCGGTCCTGCGCGGGGGTGGGAGAGGGCTGAGCCATCGGCAGCGCCGCCGCGGGAGCCCCCCCGGGCGTTGCTCCCGTCGGGATGGGATAAGAGGCTCTGGAGATGGGCACAGCCCGCGGCGGGAGCGAGGTGGGGCCGGGGTTGGTCCCCAGAGGGGCAGCGGAGGGGCAGCGGAGGGGCAGGGTCCCTTGGCGGAGGCTGTGGGCCCCGCAGCTCCTTTGGCCGGCAGCAGAGGGGCAGGGTGGAAGCAGGGCCAGGGTGGAAGCAGGCGCATTCGCAGCCCCACACAGCTTTTGCACGGGCTGCCCTCGGCTCTGCTGGGCTCTTCCCCTGCAAACACCCCCGCGGGATCTCGGGGGGATCTCGGGGGCGTTCGCTGCTCTCAGCAGGACAAATCCTCCCGTTTCCCACGTGTAATGCTGGGGCCTGTCTGGCCAGAAAGACCTGGTCCCCCCCAGGGCAGGCGCGGGGAGGAGCCGGGATGAGCGGAAGCTCCTCAGCTCCCGCACCTCCCCGTTCCCTGCCCGTTTCCATCGCAGCCCCGCTCTGCTGTCCCATCTCTCCCCTGAGCACTGTGCCCTCGTTCCTCCCCTCGTGCCCCTCCAAGCCCGGCGGGGCGGAGGTTGCTCACGCAGTCAGATGATCCATGTCCCTCCTGGCCGGTGGAGGTTTGTGGTTGCGTTGCTGAGCTGATGCTGCAGCCACTTCTGCTTTGGGGCAGGAGGGCCGCCCCCGGCGGGGAGCCCAGCGCCAGCTCCAGCTTCTGCTTGGGTTCACAAGAAACGGGATTTCCCCAGAGCTGCTCCTGGCATTGCTCCTGGGGTGAGCTGCGCCCACATGGAGCCGTGGTGGAGAGGAGGTGATGGCCGAGCCGCTGCTCAGCAGCTCCCGTAACCACGGCTCCAATCCTGCTTCACTGAGTCAGCACTTCTGAGGAGCAAGAGCGTGGGGTTTGTGCCCTGTGACTATGAGGAAGGCCTCGCAGCTGGGAGGTGATGAGTGCAGGCTGGAGACTGCCACATCCTGGGGGCAGGCTCGTGTGGATGAGGAGGGAGCGGGCTGTTCCCTGCGGCTTGCAGCGCCCTGCCAGTGAGGGAAGGGGAAGCAAAAGGCATCGGAAGGATTAAACTTCCCTATGGATCTTCAGCCACCTCTGCAGCAGGAGATGGGTTGCTCCCTATTGGAATGCTCGGGGTTTGCTGGAGCAGCATCCCCTGAGCATCTATCATGTGTGGGTATAGGGATGGAGAGGATGCCCCAAACCTGCCAAGGTGACTCTGGGACCCTGACAGCATTGAGCAGTCCTGGTCGAGCCCAGGCCTGGAGGCACTGAGTGGTCCTGGGGAAGCTGGATGCTCCTTTGCTGCCTCCAGCTGCAGTGATGGGCTGGTGCCCAGCCGCACCTTGGTGTGCTAAGAGTTAAGCTCCAAGAGGGAGAGGAGACCTTTGTCCAGCAGCCCCAGCACCTTATCTTCTAGTGCTGCCTGGGGAGAGCGCAGCTGGGGTGAAGTCAATAGAGGAACCGGTTTCAGAAGCCATACACTGGTCAGTGGCACAATCGATACCCGGAGGAAGGCAGAGATTTCCTTCTGTTGCAAACCACAGCCTTTACAACCAGATCTCAATTCCCAGCACTCACACCCAGCCCTAAGGCCTGCTCCGCTCTGGGGAAGATGCAGCAGCCCCAAGGCCAGGAAGGGGACCCCAACGCCTCATCCTCAGCTGCAGACACTGCAGGGCCTGGATTCAGTGTTGGTCCTGGAGGCACAGATAAAAATAACCCTGCTCTGTGCTTCCCTTTCTTGCTGTGCGCCTCAGGATGCATCACTCATGAGCTGTGATTGCTTCTGCTTTCTCCTGCATCCCTTGCTGCGGCAGCAGATCACAGCACACCCCCAGACCTGCCATAGCCCCTCAAAGGCCCCCTCGACCCATCACTGTGGCGGAGCTGTGTAGCTGCTTTTCCATCTCCTGCTCCAAGCACCCACAACGACGTTGTCTTTGGGGGTTCCCCAAAGGGTCAAGGCAGATTTCACTGGAAATCACCGCCTGTTCCAGGAGGTTTGCAGCTCAGAAACAGCCCCAGGGCCTCTCCACGCTCCTCATCACCTTCTCCTTTCTGCTCTACCTGGGCAAAGTGTCCTCTTCTGCCCATGTGGAAGTCCCATCCAAGGACTGACCTTTGTGCTCCAATCCAGGGCATGGAGGGTTTGGTGTATGGAAGCTTTTATTGCCAAATGCTTACCACCCCCGTGCCCCCCCGAGAAGCCACAAAGCAAATCACAGAGATGCTGAAGGCATTCCGGTGTGCGAGGAACCTGTGCTGCGCTCTCCAGCTGCAGCCCCTGGTGCCTTCATCACCTCCAGGCTCACTGATGGCCCCTGCCCTGCTGAGGCTCCGTTCCCATCCTGCCCCATGGGTGCTCAGCCTCAGGGGACAGCGGGTGCCAGCCCCACTCTGTTGTTGCCACGGTCAAAGACGGAGTAAAACCGACGGATGAAGACATCACCCAAAATCCAGAGGGGTCCGGCGGGAGGGGGGATGTCCATGCCCTGGAAGCCGCTGGTGCAGAAGGCCATTCCATCGCTGTATTCCTGGAAGGAGAAGCGCAAAGCTGAACATACACCCACATGGAAATAGGTGGGAATGGTGACTGTGAATCCCATGCATGGAGCATGGAGCTCCTCACTCAGCGGGACATTGGGAATTGGGGGTGCTGGAGCTGAGCCGTACCATGAGGGTGTAGGCCTGGGCGCTGAGCGTGTAGGGCAGCCCATTGATGGTGAAGGTCACATCAGGCATTGCGCTGAGGCTGCTGCACTCCACAGCATACTGCAAAACAGCCGCAGCTCAGCGCTGCTGCCCCATAGGGTAAGGGGGGTCCCAGGGCTTCCCCCCCCCACTCTCACCTCCCCATCCACAGGAGTGGCACCAATAGAGCTTTGCAATTCCTTTATATCCTTGGTGGGGCCCGTGATGAGCGACGTGCCCGTGTCCACGATGGCCTGGCACCCGCTGGTGCAGAAAGTCACTGCCCCCCCGAGCTGGACGCTGGAGGAGGAGGAAGGAGAGAAGGAGCACAAAGGACTCATTCTGCTTCTGTGCCCCAGCCCAACCCTTTCCTCCCTGCCCCGGGCTCACTTGTCCAGCTGGATCTGCCAGTACCCTTGCTGGGTGACCGGCACCCAGTTGAGGGTCCCTGTGAAGCGGGAAGGGTCGAAGCCACCAAAGAGCAGTTCCCCTCCCAGGGATGATTCGGGGTTCCTGGAGGGAGGAGGAGGAGGAGAAATGAGGGATTCCCTCCTTTTACTTCGCCCATCTCATCCTATACAGGTGGATTTATGCCCACTTGCTTCCCACAAAGGCTTTGGGTCATTCCCTTTATTCCTGCAGCCCGTGATGCTCAGCATGGGACCAAGCCAGGGCAGGTTCAGGTTGGAGATAAGGCAGAAGCTCTTCCCTGCGGGGGTGCTGAGCGCTGGCACAGGGTGCCCAGAGGAGCTGTGGCTGCCCCATCCCTGCAGTGTCCAAGGCCAGGTTGGACACAGGGGCTTGGACCTGCTCCAGTGGAAGATGTCCCTGCCTGTGGAAATGGATGAGCTTTGAGCTCCCTTCCAACCCACCCCATTCCATGGCTCCACAATGAAAAGCCCTTCACTCTCTCGGTGACCCATTTTGATTTCAGCAGCCCCTCCTGTCCCCCTGAAGCAGCACCCGGAGTCTCATCCGGAGCAAAGCCAGGTCCGTACGTGCTCAGGTAGACAGAGAACATGGGCAGCTCCACCAGGTCCTGAGCCATCATGTTGTCGAAGACGGGGGTGACTCCCCCCACGGCCAGCGAGGGGTAGGCCAGCCCCAGGATCCCATCGAACGCAGCATCCACAAATGCCTTGCCCGGCTCGCTGACGCTCTCTGCAAACTGCTGGTTGCTGACGATGAGGCCCTCGACCTGCAGGGAGGAGCGTAGTGGTGGTGCTGTGTCTACAGTCAAGCCCCAGGGACGTTGTCCAGAGCGGGAGGAACCAAAGGTGACTCACGACCACTTGGTCGGATCCGATGACCCCCGTCAGGCTGCCGGTGCCGTACTGGATGGAGAAGGGGGTCCCCACCACCTGGTACGTGCTGGACTGTGAGGGCTGGAACTTGGCGTGCTCAGCTGGGGAAGGGACAGAGCCATCAGCAGGGATGCTCTGTGTCTGCACTGCGCGGAGCCCTCCCACGGCCGGAGGCAGGGACCACGTGTGGAGCAGAGTTTTCTCCCTCTGGAGTGTGAAGGGTGTCATGGTTGTAAGCATCAGACCAGGGCTCTACTTAGATGCAGTTCAGCATCTGGGGGCACTGCTCAAGGTATGAGGGTGGACGAGAGCTGTGCTGAATCTGAACTCAGCTGTGTCCAAGGCCAGGTTGGATCTGGATGAGCTTTAGGTCCCTTCCAACCCAAACCATTCTCTGGTTCTACGATGCCATGATCAGCACGCTCTGTGCCCGCCCTGTCCCTGCCTCCGGCCCCTTGCTCGCAAGCTGCATTGTGTGCTATCATCTTTGCTTGTTTGTTTAAAGGCTCTCCCAGCAGAAAGGCCCAACGAGCATGTCCCGTATCTCCAGGCTGATGGTGCTGGGTCCCGCTGCTGCCATTTGCCGCCTGTGCCTGAGCAAACAACCCCGGGTCTGTGTTATCTGTGTGTGCCTTGGAGAGCTGGGCTGCGTGGGGAGGTCCCCCAGGATCCCTGTGTGCTGCTGACCCCATGGCCTCGCTGGGTCCCCCCACCACAGCTGCTCAAGGAGCCCCTACTCACCACAGGCTTTGCTGACGCAGTAGACAGAAGGCACCCAGAGGTTGGAGGATCCGGTGTCAAACACCACTGTGAAGTTCTGGGGGGGGGTCCCAATGGAGATCTGCCCGAAGTACTCCATCTAGCACAGAGTGCAGCACAAAGCACCGTCAGCCATTGGCATGCTGGCAAAGGGGAGCATGTGCTGGGGTGTCTGGAGGGCACTGATGGGTTCAGTGTGGGGCATGGCAGGCACCAAGGTGCTCCCAGGTCTATCCCAACCACATGGCACCAGGTGAAGTGAAGGAGACAACCTAAGGAACAACAAGGCGTGATGGTTGGTGCAGGGGCTGTCACCTTCCTGCTGGTTCCCAAGGGAACCGTTGTCACCGGGATGCAGAGGGCAGCAGGGGCTTTGGGGGCAGGACCATGACACTGCTGGTGAATGGGATGGACCTGAAGTGGTCCTTTGCGATGGGGTGTTCTCTGATGCATGCGATGTGTGTCAGCTATGGAGGAGCTCTCTCCTTGCTGTGTGCCCGCGGGCTCAGGGGATGCAGCAGGCAGCTCTCGCCATGAATGGGCTCCCCTGTCCCCTGTCATCGCCACATTCCAAGGCACAAAGGCGCAGGCAGGAACATGCCAGGACACTGCCTGCAGCATGCTCTGTGAGCAGGAGGGAGCTTTGGGCATTGGGACCCCCCCTTGAGCACTAATG
Source organism: Forpus xanthops (assembly GCA_032466535.1). Taxonomy (NCBI): domain Eukaryota; kingdom Metazoa; phylum Chordata; class Aves; order Psittaciformes; family Psittacidae; genus Forpus; species Forpus xanthops. The sequence continues at coordinate 29,508 of JASSUY010030826.1, read as the reverse complement.
TGGTTCTGGGGCTCAGCACCCGCGGCCCTCGGTGCTCACATCCAGGTAGTTGATGAGGGGCTCGTTGGTGTCCATGAAGGCAGCGCAGTCCTCGCTGTACTGCACCATGTCCAGCCTGTGGGCTTTCCAGAGGTGGGAGAGCTGCCCGCGGTCCCGCAGCACCTTCCGCAGGGAGCGGTGCCGCCTCAGTGTCACCCTGCGAGAGCAATGGTCCTGGTCACCCACCCCAGCGCTGTGCCCGCCCTGAGGGCCCCGGCACCGCCGGGATGCAGGTCCAGCATCCCTCACCGCAGTGAGGACGTGATCTGCTTTAGGAGGCAGAGCTGGCAGGAGAGCTCAAACACCCAGCGCTGGCCCGCTTGCAGCCGTAGCATGGCCACGAGCTCAATGTGACTGATGGGGAAGGACCTTCAGGCTGGGATGAAGGCCAAGGGGAATCCACACTGGTGTTTTCTGCCCTGTCTGCTTGCACAGACCTCATCCTACAGCGCGCTGCTGCTGCTGGGTCTGCTCAGGGGGATGGAGACAGCCGCTGGACTGATGGGAGCAGAGCAGCAAAGCACCGCGTGGTCCCCACATGGGCGTCTGTGCCGGGGGTCCTCCTCCATCGCTGCCTCACTGAGCCCCCCTGAGAGCTCCGCAGCACCGGGACCCCCCTTACCTTTTGAAGCTGGTGGCCAGGGAGAGGCAGAGCAGGGCGAGCAGGAGGAGGTGCCTCATCTCAGCAGGGTGGCAGCAGCGCGGGCTCTGCGCAGCGCTGCGGTTGTTCTTATACCAACATCACACCCTGGCCTCGGTGTGCGGCGATAACGCCCCTCTCCGAGTCAACACCGGGCTCTGCAGCAGCAATGAATCATGGCCACGGCCCAGGCGAGGCAGAGCGGTGCTCTGGGGTCAAGTTTGCTTTAGTGGGTGAGGAGGGGCTGGTGGAGGAGCAGGGTGGCCTATGGGGCGAGCGGGATGGGGCTGTGCGGAACAGGATGGGGTCCGCACCCGGTGCAGACCCCTCACCCTTTGCAGTCACTCAGCCCCACTGAGCTGCTGGAATGCTTTTGGGGAGCGTTTCCCCTTTCCTTTGCCCTGCCCATGGCCATGCGGGTGCCCCACATCCCAGCATAGAATCCCGGACAGGTTTGTGTTGGATGTGTATCCATTTCCCATATAAGACGCAGTTGAATGTACCAGCTTCCCTTCTTGTCCTCATCTCGTATTCATAGAAGGGATCGAAAACCAAACCCTTCCTAAAACAAAAGCCATTGCAAGTGCCAAGAGCAGCTGACAGCAGCAAGTGGATTGTCACAGTTACGGTTTATAAGCCAAAATCCTGTAAGCAAATCCAGCCTGAAGGGCTGTTGGGCTTCGGAGATAAACGTAAATGGGAGCTATAGGACAGCCAAGCCGAGTACTTGAAGCAAAATAGTTTATTTAGTGGAAAAAAACCCAAATTGGATCATCGTAATCTGCAGAGCGGGGACAGTTGATTCAGCGTTAAATCATGAAGATGAAGGAAAGAGGCAAAAGGAAGTTTAGAAGAAGCACATCTATTTTCACTTGGATTTACCTCTTTTGAAAGCCATTTTAACCCACACACTCTTGGAGGTGAACCTGTGCACAGTCCTGTGGTGCTTCCGGGCAGCAGCTGTGCTAAAGTGTATATAAAGGTACATCAAAAAGGGGAGATTGAGATGGGTTCTGAGGCAGAAGCTCTTCCCTGTGAGGGTGCTGAGCGCTGGCACAGGGTGCCCAGAGGAGCTGTGGCTGCCCCATCCCTGCAGTGCTCAAGGCCGGGTTGGACACAGGGCTTGGAGCAAGCTGCTCTATGGAAGGTGTCCCTGCCCATGGTGGGGTTGGAGCTGGAGGAGCTTTGAGGTCCCTTCCACCAGAACCACTCCATGACTCCATGATTCTGTGTTACCCATCTAGCTTCACACACTTGTCCTTGGACACCCTCGGCGTAGGTTATGTCCCGTGTGTGGGAAACGCTCCTCTCACGCATTGGGTGCCCGGCGTTTTGCTCACTTTAAGAGCTCTTCTTTCAGGTTCAAACTACGCCTCCTCTGATCTTTCTGTACATTTCCTTCAGTTCAGACACTTCCATGATCAGCGCTGAGCGACTCAAATCGCGCCCGAGAAGCACTTTCTGACAGCCCCATCTGCTCTTTCATCACCTCCCAATCTCTTTATCATCACTGAAAGAGCGAGACCCTGCAGCAGCAACACTCACTTTTCAATACAAGCTTCAATCAAGCTCCACTTCAGCATTTACCAGTGGCACCGAAGCTGTGGGTGAAGCAGGAGGGACTGCGATGGAGGTGATGGATGATGTGGTCCCCATGGGCCCAGTGGATGAGAGGCAGAGTGACCCATGGTGAGGACCCATCAGGGGACCCCAACTGAAGATGCAGCTCCTGGGGGTGAACCCACCACGAGGGGTACATTGTGCTTCTCTCCTTGCCCTTGGGAAGTGCAGAAGGATTAATTCAGATACTGGGATGTTACCTGAGTGCTGCAGCAATGTGGTGGTGATGGAGGTGTCTAAGAACCAGCGTACACTGTCCCCATGGGTCAGGAACCCCTCAATCAGGGGGTCCCTTGCTTCTTGGCCCTCTTCTGCCAAGGGAAGAAGTGCAGGAGAGGCCAAGCTGCTACAGAGCATCTCCAGCACCAAACAGCACCACAGTGTGAGAGCTGCAAAATGAGATCCAATGGAGCAGTGGTCCAGTGCTCCTCACATCTGCTGTGAACTCATGATGCTGGGTCTGCCAGTCTGCTGCTGACATCCCACTGTTACAGAGCGGTGCTGCAAGTTACTGCCTACCACAAAACATTCCCAGAAAGCAGAAAACTGGGCAAGTGGAGGCCCATTCAGTGCCAGCAGAAGCCACTGGCCCCAGGCTCTGGGAGCATGCCCCTTATGACTTTCACCCCTATGAAACACTTCTACTTGGAAGCCCCCAGAGCAGTTTCTGTGGCAGCCGAGCTCTCTGCCCTCTGGACCACTTCACTCCCATGAAGCTCCACTGCCTTTCCTCACCGAGCTGCTGGAAGATGGAGCAAGAGGGAGAAGTGCCCGTGGGGATGAGGCACCCCCAGCCCGGAGCAGAAGCGGCCGCAGAACAGCAGAGGAACACCCAAATCTATTTAAATGAGGCAGCTGATGGTGTTGAAGCGTCATGGAACCTCGTGTGGGCTCATTCCTGCCATCGCCATGGGGGTAGAGTGAGACCGCATCCGGCACCGCTGAGCACCGCCACAGCACCGGAGCCCTGCATGGCCACCCAATGCCCAAGCATCCCTAACGCCAGCTCCCTTCAGGGGCCCGGCTGCCCAGAACTGCAGCGAAGGGAAGGTGTGGGAAGCTCTTTACCCCGGGTAAAGCACTGCTGGATACGGATTCCATCCCTCACAGTGCCCCTTAAAGCAGAGGGGTTGCACATCCGGATGGGAGCCGGGTTCAGTGCCCACATCTGAGGGGTGGCTGCACACACGCGCCACTGAGCCTGAGCTTTAGCCTTAACCTGGGCCAGCAAGGCCTGACTGGAATGGGATTAGAGAAACTTGAGGCAATCCCGTGGCTTTGCTTACCTTTAGATGGAGCGTGGACAGCTTGAACTCACTCCTTGGTACCCAAGCTTTGATTGCAGTAGAGCATCGTGCTTGAGAATGGGTTAATGTGCTGGGGGCTACAGGGAGGGAGGCCCGCAGCAAGTTACCTGGTGCACCAAACAAGTGCACGCGCTGCCAGCATCTCCCGAGCTGTTATCTTCAAACCAGGCATCTCAATATGCTTATGCGTATCATCGCTTCGATCTCCTCATAGCCCATCTCAGCAAAGAAACTGCCACCACTGAGTTGGATTTGGGTCTTCTTTTGCAATTTCCTTTTGAAGAGCTCGTCTTTCAGATCGCTATCTGCAGCGGCAGCATCTGCTGCCCCACCATAGGAAGTGAGCCACTTCAGGCTGATGGGTTGGGAAGGATATCTGGGGACAGAGCAGTTCAATAAGGGAGGGGGGAAATTCCAGAAGCTGGCTTTTAGCATGGCACTTACCGAGCGATGTGGGGATGTGGAATGTCACAGGAGATTGGTGCGGTTTGGATTCGTTACCGTTGGAAATGCAGAGGAAATGATGGAATCTGGTCCAGGGGATGGATAATCCTTTGCTCCAATTATCGATCCATCTATCAGTCTGTGAACCGCATTATTACAGCTCCTTTAATCATCATATCAAAGCTGTAGTTGAAGACTCCTCCCTGTGTAAACCATTTAGAAATAGCAAGTCTATAGGCACTGGGGGAAGGCTCAAAGTGCCTTTTTGCTCACAAAATGAACACACTCAATTCCTTTATTATAACTCTGCAAGGCAATGGGCCCACTTCAGGCCTATGCCCCTGAACTTCAACACGATTTAAGCACTCACCAAGTGAGTGCTTAAGCACCATTTAAGCACCATTAAATCCAAGGTGTCTCCAATGCTCCTGACCTTTCTGGCTGGATCCGGACCAAGGCAGGAGCCTGACACCAAACCTGTGGCCTCCTTTGGTTACTTTCTTCTATGGTGGTTTTGTCCCCTGATTATAGCTATATTTTAATGCATTAAACCCCCTCAGAAACGCGAGAGAGGGTTAAAGTGAGAAGCATGAGTTCCAGGTGCAGCCGTGATGGGGCCCAGAGGCTCCAATCACGATTGAGACAGGACGAAGGCAGCAGCCTATGAAACCATTGAGCTCAATAACGGCAGGGGCAGCCAGAGCCTGGCGCAGGGGTAGGCTGAGTGCCTGTGCTCGTGTCTGCAGTGCCAGACCACTGCACTTGGGCTGACGTGGAGCAGCATGGAGCTCAGCGGGACCACCTTGGTTGGTTGCCACCGGGGGTAACCGCCTCCGCCTGTGCCCCGAGCCCCCCCAGGCGCTTGGCTGGGTGTCACATGCACCGCGGGGAGGATGAGCACTTGTGAGTGGTGAGTACAGCACCGTGGGGCGAGGGCTGCAGGCGGTGAGGGAGCACTGCGATGGAGGGATCAGAGGGGGTCCTGGGGCTGCCCCATCCCTGGCAGTGCTCAAGGCCACGTTGGATGGGGTTTGGAGCAGCTTTGGCTGCGGGATGCTGTGCCCTTCTCTAAGATGGGCACCCAACACTGAAGTTGAAACTGAAGCCCCACGCTTTTGAGCGCATCACCTTAGAGGCTGTAGGGGCAAACCTTGGTCCAAACCATGCTTTGAAACAAGGGCAGCCAACAGCACCCAAACGATATACAGTAATCAGGTTATCTCCTTTACTTGGACAGTGTTTTTCTCTTGTTCAGGAAGGTTCCCGTCGCCATCTCAGCTGTGACCCTGGTCCTGCACGCTCTCCTCTTGCTGACACTTTACATCATGCTCAGCAGGAAAATAGGTAATTTATTGCCTTGTAAAGCTGGCCCGGTTTTACCTCTTGTGTTCCTCATTCCTGCTCACAAACCTCTAGTTCAGGGACTTGAAGGCATTTGCCCCAAGCTTCAACACTCCCAGGCTCTAAAGCAGAGCCAAGTCCTTGCTCTGGGTCTGGTCCTGCTTCAGGGAGCGGCTGGTGATGCTGTGGTGTGCAGGAGCCAGACCCCCACCCCAGGGATGCTCTGAGGCCCCGGCTGGGCCAAGCATCAGTGTGGGACAGGAAGAGGGCAGCGCCGCGGTGCTGTGCCAGCCTGGTGCGGGCAGTGTCACACAGGGGGTTACATCCTGCTGCTCTTTGAGACCTGGTTTATTGCTCTAGTTAGTGGAGGGGTGGGACAACGCCATCAGAACCCGTCTGCAGTGCGTTGGTGCAGCTGAAGCTGCCGTCTCCAGCAGGGCTGGAGCTCAGTGCTAACTCCCCTCTTGGTTCCAGCCAGCCACTCCTGCAGCAAACCGGAGAGCAGCAGCCCCACGGAGCAGCCCCAGCAGCCTCCAGCCTCTGCAGTGGGAGGGGAAGGGCTGCAGAGTCCAGGCTACGAGGGTAAGGGGTCCTGCAGCAAAGGGCTTGGTCCTGGAGCATGAGGGTGCTGAGCGCTGGCGCAGAGAAGCTGTGGCTGCCCCATCCCTGCAGTGCTCAAGGCCAGGTTGGACACAGGGCTTAGAGCAAGCTGCTCTATGGAAGGTGTCCCTGTCCGTGGCAGGGGTTGGAGCTGAGGAGCTTTAAGGTCCCTTCCAGTGCGAACCATTCCATGATTCTATGGCTAGAAATGGATGTCACTGTGTCTGTGCAATGCACTGTAAGGCCCCTCACCAACTCCCCTTGGGGAAAGAGGGAATGGGGGCCAGTGCAGCACAATTCCGGTCCCCTCCTGCCTGCTCTGGGCTTTCCCAGCCCGGTTCAGGATGGGGGGATTGCAGTGATGCTCTTTGGGTTTCCACTCTTCACTTTGCTTTCTCTCCCTGGCTATTCTCTGCCTTTCCGAGGAGCGATGGGCTCGCAGCGTTTCCTGTTTTTAAGGGAGCAGTAACACATCGTCAGAGACCTCGGAGGACTCGGGCAGCAGCAGCTCCTGCCCACAGGTACGGCCATGGGCAGGGGCCTTTGCCATAAAGCACCAGGGCAGAGGGCTTGGTGTCAGCTTCAGAGCCACAGGGGGGGCAAATGCATTGAACCTCATCACACTGAGGGCTTTGAGGCTGTATTCCCCCTCCCGGGATCCAGGCTGAACCCTGGGTGTGAGTGAGCTCCGGAGCTGCCTTTCGATGGCAAAGCCACCCCGGGGGTGCTAATGCCTGACCTGGGGCTCGTGTCTGCTTCTGCAGGGCCCTTGCTCAGGAGACCTCAATTACACATCCCTGGTGTTCCCGGGGAAGGGCCACGGACCGGGAGCCACCGCTGACTACGTCAACGTGGACCCAAGGAAGAGGAAAGCTGATTTCTGGCCCTGCTCCAGCCCCGTGGCTGCCAAGTGCATGGAGTACACAGAGGTGAAGCTGTGACGCCCCCGATGCCCAAAGCTCATCCCATTCCCTTGCTCGGTGCCTGGCTCGGGCTGGCTCCAGCAGCTCTTATTCCTTGTGACACTCGAACCAGTACGATTTGCTTGGTACAGCCCTTGAATGCATCACTGTTCCTGAAGGATGCTGAGCACAGCGCAGGGAAGCGCTCCCCCTGCTCTCCACTTCTGCATGATGTCTTTTTCCTCACTGCATGAAAGCAGATGAACCATCACCCCCACCCCTCAAACAGGATGTGTTTCAGGGAGGGAAATGCACTGGTCCTCAAAGTATCCCCCCGAGCCGGGTGCAGCTCCTCTGAACGATGCTTTCTTTGCTGATTGCTGTCATAAACCCTTTCAAGCACAGTTTCTCCATCAGCTTTTCCCTTTGCTGATTCGCTGCCCTTCCCTGCACCCCTTTTCCTTTGATACCCAATCCCCATCACCCTCAGAGCTGTCTCTGGGGCTGAGGGGGGTGCATGGCCATTGAGGGGGTGCTGGGGCCAGGGAAGGAGCAGGGTTCTGCCCCGGAGCTTCCTCCCCAGCTGAAAGCCATTGTCATCAACTCAATTGGCAATCAGATAGGGCCTCCCAGGGGATTTATACCCCAGCCCGGGGCTGGGGGGCTTGGGCTGGCTGCTGGAGGGCACAGGACCAGGCCACAGCGCTCCGTGTGAGCACAGGCAAGTGAATTCCCATTGTCCTGTGGGCCGATGATGCTCTCTGTCTCCCACCTTTTGCTTTCCTGCTTTCTCCCTGTCCAGGATGCCCTGAATGCAGGGTTTGGCATCTTCCTACCTAGCAATGTTATACCCAGAGCAGAGAGGCTTCATTGGGGACTCCCAACACAGCCCCTCTTCCTCAGGGATGGAGCTGCCTCAAGTGTGCTTCCAATCAGCTCAGCAGCAATGAGCTTCAATGAGGGGTTGGGAGATGATGGATTTGGCTTTGATCTGGGACTTGGGCACTCTGGGTTTATGGCTTTGTTGTGCACATCCGCCCCGCTTGAAGGGCACAGGGAGGGAGATGGTCAGGACCACAAACGGTTGCTGGAAACATCGCTAAAGGTTTATGGAGAGGAGTCCAAACTGAGTTTCTGGCAGAGCCGACTCATATGCTTTGTGCTGAAGTGAGAATAGCTGAAGATCTAGAAACATTTTTCTCCTAATGTGCTAGTTTGATAGATTTAGCCTGTGATAACAGAGGGGAGAAGGTGCGTCACTTGCGGGGGTTTGGCACCTTCAGTGCTCTCTTGTACATCCCTCCATCAGCAGCTTTTGAGCTCAGCTGGAGCAAAGGGGATACCTCCAAAGAGCTTCCGGGGATGCACAAAGCACAGGGAGGACTGGGGCTGCAAGGCCAGGGCTCGCTCCTGCTGCTGCCCTCCCCGGAGCCTCCTCTCTCCAGGCTGCGGATGGGAGATGAGTAACGCGTTAGCGGGCAGCTCTCGGGCAGATGCAGCCGCATTGCCTCCTGCTGTGCTCGGGCTGCTTTGCTCGCGGCTGTTAACGCTCAGAGCTCAAACACTGGTGCAGCATCCCTCGGGTGTGAGGCACAGCAGCCCCGTAGTGAGCGCTTCTTTACGCGTGTGGGATGTGGGCGGTGCTGGTGGGGCTCTGTCCGTCTCCCCCTGCAGTGTGTGCAGCAGCAAGCGCCCCAGGCAAGGAGCTCCGCTGCAGTGACATCACTCCTGTCGGTACCCGGGCATCAGCCCCGCCGTGGCCTACAGCGTTCCCGTCTCGGTGACCCCCTCCTCGCAGGGGGGCTCGGGGCTGTCCCTGGCGCTGCGGCCGCGCGGGGGGAGGCTCTGTGCGGGGCTGTGGCTCAGGACCGTGGTTTTCCTGCTGCAGAGGCTGCCGGTGGAGGCCGCGCTCCGCAGCCCGGCCCGGGGGCCGCCGCAGCGGTGCAGGCAGCGGTGCAGGCAGCGGTGCAGGCAGCGGGCAGTGTCCTGCCGGAGGTGGCCGCTGAAGCCCAGGTAGATCCAGGGGTTGCAGCAGCTGCTGAGGCTGGCCAGCAGCATGGTGATGGTGAAGGCCACGTTGGTGGAGTCTGCGGAGGCAAAGGGGAGACGTGAGACACGCACGGGGCTGGGGGCTCCTCTGGGCTTGGGCACGTGGCCTTTGTCCCATTCCCATCCCATCTGATGGGAGTTCTTTGGGCAGGGGATGTGCAGTGCAGGAGGCAGAGCCAGGCTCTGCCCTTGGCTGAGGGCTGCAGGTGGAGTGCTGTAACGGGGATGCACTGCAGCATCACATCCCAGCAGCTTCTGAGCCCTCCTTCAGCCTGTTTGCTGGCCAAAGCACTTCCTAGAGGCCTTTCAGTCCTGGATGAAGCTCCTGCCTACCCCTGAGTAGGCTGGGAGAGCTCTGAGAGCTTCCAGAGTGAGCAGCGGTTGGACTCTGCAAGCAGCTCCCTATAAACACCAGAGGTGAGCAAATCTGCTGCCTTCCATGGGACAAAACAGCTCGAGGTTGTTATCAATGCCAAGGGGGCTCTGCGTGCCCCAGGCTGCAGCCCAGCATCCCAACCACTACTCACCATCATCAGGAGCATCCTCATCCCACACCGACCACATCTGCACGCTGAAGAACGGCGCCCAGCAGGCGACATAGGCCACCACGATGACGAAGGTCATCTTCACCGTGCGGATCTTGGCGCGGGAGATGGTGCGCACGGAGCTGACCCGCGAGGGCTGTCTGCTGGGGCTCCTCTCAGAGGAGTAGGGAGCAGGAGGGGCGGCCACGGCGGTCCCCCCTGTGCTGGGGGCACTGCTCTGGGTCTTGCCCTTGAGGTTCTTGCAGATCTCGTAGCAGATGAGGCTGTAGCAAGTGGTGAGGATGCCGATGGGCAGGATGAAGATGCACAGAGTGGTCCAGGTGATGTAGGCTCGGGCTCCCCATGGGTACCTGAAGTCTGCCCAGCAGTCCAGCACCCCCGAGCCCTGGCGCACCTCCTGCAGGGAGAAGATGAAGACCTGGGGCAGGCTGAGGAGACAGCTCAGCAGCCACGTGGCCCCGATCATCACATAGGCCTGGCGGCTGGGCTGCTGCAGGCTGTGCAGCGGGTGGCACACGGCCATGTAGCGGTCCAGGGTCATCATGATGAGCATGTAGGTGGAGGCGAACATGCTGAGCACCTGCAGGTACTTGACAGCCCTGCAGAGCGGGTCTGGCCCCAGGAAGCGGTATGTCACCTCCCAGATCATCTGCGGCAGCACCTGGAAGAGAGCGACCCCCAGGTCGGTCAGCCCGAGGTGCAGGATGAAGAGGTGCATCCTGCTCATCTTCTTCCTCCGGTGGTACATGGCCAGCAGCACCCCCACGTTGCCAATGGTGGCCACAGCCAGGATAGTGGCCAGCACCCCGACCTCTGCCTTGGCCAGCGCCTCATCCCGGCTGTGCAGGAGGGTCAGGTTGGGGTCCCATGGCAGGGTCTGGGGGCTCAGCAGCCCCTGGCTGTGACGAGAGTTGTTCCAGCCCCGGCCTGGCTCCATCCCTTCAGGCAGCCCCAGCACTTGTCTCTAGTGGTTCAGCCCTTCCCTGTCTCCTAGGGCTGAGCTGCTGTGGTCAGTGCTGCCCCTGAGCACCACAGCTCCTCTGTCTCCTCCTCTGCCTTGTGCCGCTCAGCATCGCACCACCCTGTGCTGAGTGGCTGCAGTCCTCTGCTGGGCTGCTCTGTACAGGAATTGCCGTTACGCAGAGCAGTGCATGAGCCTCTGGTTCAGCCCTTGGTCTTCCTTCCACCTGCACTAAACATTCCCAAGTCCCCGTTTCTCCCTGGATCACTCATTCTGTGCATCCCCTCTCTGCCTGTGCTGGTAATTGAAGGGGAAAAGGGACTCCTCTCTTCAGCCTCTTCACTCAGGAGCAGGAGAAGCTGTGCAGCGGTGTCCTGGTATCCCTGCGTTGGGAAGTGGGTGGCTGCTGCTGCTCGCTCTGTCCCTGTGTGAACACTGTCGGGGTTTTATATCCTGGCAGCTTCCCTCCCTGCCTGGCCCCAGCATCCCGCTCCAGTGGGGAGGCGCGAGCTGCTTCCCCTCCTGCTGCTCTGCAGGAGGCTTTCCCCAGTGGGATTCCTGGGCAGGAGCAGAGGATGGGGATCTCCCCTTGTCCCCTCCTCTGCAGCAGGTCAGGGCTGGGGACGCTGCCCCTGGATTGCATTGTCCCTGCTGGGCAGACCCCACTGAGTCTCATCCGGGGTGACCCTGGAGCAGCTCCCACAGCAGGATTTGGGCATCAGCTCTGTGGGTCTCAGCCCTGCAGCAAAGTCAGTGGAACCCTCATTTACTGCCACCGTGTCCTGGGGCTGCCTTCTGGGTGGGAAGGGGATGGAGTCTGTCCCTGAGATACAGCAAAGACCCCAGTCTGGTGCTTGGTCCTCAGCTGAATGCTGCTGGTTTGGTTTGGTTTGTCAAGGTAACACCATGTTACATGGCTGCCTTGGCAGCTGGTAGCATCAATCCCCATGAAGCACAGCACATCAGGTGCTGTCTCCATCGCCCAGGGACAACCTGTGCCCTTTAAACAGAACACAGAGACAAAGGGTTTGGGGTCACCGAATGATTTGACCCAGGAGCAGGGGACTTTGCTTTGTGAGTAGCTCTCTGGGTAGTGAAGATGTGAAGCTTGCTGCCCTGGGTTTGGTGCTGATTTGGCTCGCTTTCCAATACAAGCGCTGTATCTGCGGTATGCAATGGTGCTGTGCTGCTGACAGCATGGAGCAGACTTGGTTTGTCTTTAGCATTTCATCATGGAGATGCCTTTTGTGGTTCAGGTCAGAGAAAAGCAAGCGTCGGTCCTTTTGCACTGCTTCAAATGCTGTACAATGGATGGCGTTGCAACCGCTGTGTAGCAGCTTGGGATCATCTCCTTGGGAATGCTGAGGGCAGGAAGCAGGGCTGGGCATTCCTGGGATCTTGGGCTGCTTTTAATGCCAACTCTGTGTCAAAATGAAGCCACGAATGACTTCCCTCCACCTCCTGGGAATAGGAGCTGCTGAGATGCTCCAGGTCTCACAGGCTCAAAGCCTCCATCGTTCCTGGCTCTGACCCGGCGCCATGGACTCATGGAACGGTTTGGGTTGGAGAGGACCTTAAGATCATCCACTTCCACCCTCCTGAACTGTATCTGAGCAGACCCCTGCTCCAGCGCTTGTGACCCTCACTCCCTTGGTGCTCTGTAGCTGAGCAGCAGGAGCAGTCCCAGCTCTAGAGCGAGGACGGAGCCACTAGCAGCACAAGGTAATCCCAAGGCAGATGTGTCTGTGGCCCCTTCGCTCCCCCCCATCCCTCATCCGCATTTGGGCTTTTTTCCATTTAATTAAACCCTCTGATGCCGCTTAATATGAGCTCAGATGTCTGGGAGCCTACATACATATGCGAAGCACATGGCAGTGGCCCAGAGGGTGCCTGGTGGGGCCACTGCTGGGCATCACCCGCGGGTTTGGTCTGACTGGCAAATCCATATGGAGCTGTAACGGGAGCAGGATAACAGCAGCTGAGAGTGAGGAGCGGAGCTTTGAGGTTCGGCGCTTACAGTCATTGCCTTCAACCCACACTTGGGGGCTCCCCCCGTGCTGTGAATTGCCACACGCGTTCCCTCCTTAGACCCTGCAGTCTGTAGGGGTGGGTTTGGAGCAGCCCCCTCCCCACACGGTGATCCCGGAGCTGCTGAGGAGCGCTGGGATGTGCTGTTGGATGACAAAGGTCCAGCGCTGGGGTACTGCTGCAGTCAATAACCGCTGTAGTTTACTGCATCCTTGTTTTGCTGTGGCTTTTCATTTGACCCATGTGTGGAAGGAGTCTGCCTCGGCGGAGGGGAACTCGGAGCTGCAGGCGCCTTGCAGACAGCACGTTACTTGTTTGTCATCCTCACGTCCTCCCCGTGGGCTTCCTTGAGCAGCCAGGGATGGTTGAGGGCTTCAGGAGCTGTGAAACGCTTCCGTTTCCTTCCCCATTCCCTCCCTGTGACCATCGTCAGCGTCTCAGCACCAGACACGGGCAGAGCTTTTGCATCCTTCACACCCACTGTGCTGTGCAGGTGTGATCGGTGTGTGGGGTCCCGGGCCCTGTGCCCTATGGGAATGAGCTGGTTTTCCACTGAGGGCAGCTCATCTCGTTCAGTTAGCACCACGTGTTCCTTCCCTACCCGGAATGCTCTTGGACTGTCAAGCAAAGGGCCTTTAAGATGCTGAGAGGCAAGTTCACAGGCCAGGACTGGCTCACTGGGAGCACTGCAGTTGGATATACTGCTGCTTTTGAGCTGTTGGAGCCACTTCTCTCCTTGGTGTGTTCGAACAATAGGACAAGGCAAGCCCAATGGAGCACATTGCCGTAGTTCCACTCCACATGCTTAACAGATAGGAAGTGGCAGTGGAATGACTGCCTTCAGCGTGCATGAAATGTGGGTTGGGTTTCCCCCATCTAGTGTGTGAAAATCTCCTTGGAAACAGCTCGGAGGGTCTGCAAGCGAAGCAGAAAGCTGTGCTGGAAATACGCTGCTGCTCCCCATGCAGCCTGTGCGCAGAGCATCCTGATGCTGATGGAGCTGTAACATGGGGATGCTGGCTTTGTTCAGCACTTCCTTGCTGTGATCCTCTGGTGTCTGCGCTTCGTTACCAATGGAGGCCCCAGACCCGATCTGGTTGTGACCCAGGGGAGCAGAATTCCCTTTTGTCACCTGGGGATGCAGCTTCCCTGCGCAGCAGCCTGAGGATGGGGCACTGCCAGCTCCTCTTTGGAAGGGGCTCCAGCGCCGAGGGCCTGCACAGGGCCTTCGTTAACACCCAGTTCTTTGTCCTCTGGTTAGGAGGAGAGGAGTTAATCCTCCAACTGCTCTCATCCTGCCTGTTGGCAGGGCTGGGAGCCTCTGGGGAGGCAGTTAATGCTCTTTAATCCCCTCCTGATGTGGGGTGGCCGAGGAGAAGGTGATAAAGTACAACGGCGGTACACAATGTGCTGCCTGTTGGTGAGGTCGGGTCAGGCAGCCCGGACCTGTTACAGGCTCTGTGGGGTGTATTCTGCACCCTGAAGCACAGGCATTGGGCTCTGCTGTCCCTGCCCTGCTCTCTGTGGGGTTGAAGGCCCCATGGATGCTCTTCCCCAGCACTGCAGTCATCAAATGGATGCTTGTTGCAGGGAGAATTGAGGGCTATGCCCACTAATGTTACTGTTGGGGGGGTGTTTGTCCCCTAACTCAGGTTTATGCCACACTGTTCCGGGGGTTATTCAGCTCCATGGGAAATCTGCTCTAAGCCTTGCAAGGGTGAGCACCTGCAGCTCGGCCTTTAACCTGAAGTTCAATCTGATTCCTTTGGGTTCCTGTGTAGGAAGGGGTGCAGAGTAAGAAGGTGTCTGAAGCTGAGCAGAGCTGCCCGGGGGGGGGGTCAGCAGTTGGGATTGGGCACTATGATGGTGAAGGCAATGGTCAGCAGCATCCTCTCAACTCAGCTCCTTCCCTTCACGCTGATTGCCCAATGAGGTGTTCGAGCACCGTGGGGTAGAAGTGATTCTGAGCGCAAGGAGTAACTGAGCTGGTGCTCAAAGTGCCCAATAAAAGCAAAGGAAGGGGAAAGCTTTGCCGGGGGTAGAACTGATTTTTGGGCAGGTCATGAGGGGATCGCTGTGCTCGAAGGCTGTGTTGGGCTCTGGCAGCCTGGAGGGGTCAATGATGGTGAACATGAGTGGGCAATGGCTTTGTCCCTGGCTCTTCCTTTCACATACAGTGCTAATTGCCCAAGCACATGTGTTTGCATGGCAGATACTGGAGGCTGCAGGGATGTGCTTTATGCTGCTGCAAGTGGGAAAGGTCACCCCATGCTTTGGGATAGTGACGTTTTGGGGCCTGCCAAATGAGTAGCTTTATCACTCATAATTCACGTGCTTTGGGCTGTAATGGATTATCACTTCATCACACAAGCAGAGCGCAGCTGCAGTGAGAGCCTGCCGGTAGGGAAACCACAGCCTGAAATCAGTGCATTTCTTCACTGGCCTTTGCATTGCCTCCCTGCCCCACTGAGCTGGTGCCGGCTAGAAGATGAACCGAATTAGCACGTAGGTCAAGCATCAGGCACTGGTTTTACATTGGGGTTTCTGGGTGAGATACGGGGATGGC
Source organism: Forpus xanthops (assembly GCA_032466535.1). NCBI lineage: Eukaryota > Metazoa > Chordata > Aves > Psittaciformes > Psittacidae > Forpus > Forpus xanthops. The sequence continues at coordinate 14,466 of JASSUY010030826.1, read as the reverse complement.
TGTAGCAGTGACAGAACCACACCAGTCCTGCATCCCACCTTCTGCAGAGCTTCCACGTTGGCTTAGGCAAGCGTGGGAGCCTCAGAGTGTGTGTAAGGAGGGAGGGAGGCAGAGAACCCTCCGTGTGTCGGTTGAGGTGTTATGGGGTTTTGTTTGGTGACACAATGAGAACTCTGAGACTGTGCTCCGATGGAGTCCTGATTCCAAATTGGATGGGGCAGTGAGTGCGTGTTTCTGCCCTGAGCCCTTCGTAGCCCTGGAACTGTTTGTGCTTAGTACAAAGTCCCCATCCGGTTACATCTGAAGAACTTTTGCTCGTCCATCACTACTGATCCCGGCAGGAGCTTGGGACATAACCCAGGAGCTGAGCTCTCCTTGCAGATCATTCAGAGCCTCAGATCCCAGCCCAAGGCTTAGCAGAGCATTGTGCCTGTCACACCGAGGTGAGAGCACAGGCACCGCGCGGGCAGCAGATTTACAGCTAACTGTTGGGCTGGGATGAGACGGGAACATCGGTGCTAAACCCTCAGTGCTCAGCAGAGCGAGGCAGGGAGGTTTGGACCTGCCCCTGCGCTCGTGGCTCCAGGGCCTCTGCCATTGTTTGCTTCCACGGTGAGCCCTCAATACAATCCAATTAGTGCTGAAGTCCTCTAATAGGGAAAGGATTAGGCCAAGGGGACAGCAGAGCTGCAGGGGAAAGGAGCAGCTCCCTGATGTGACCTGGGCCCGCTGCCTTAGCAGGCAATGAGCCAGAGGCTGTGCTCCCTCCTGGTGGTCTGTGTGTACCAGGATTCCCTGCCCGGCCCAGCAGCCAGGCAGCACTGGTGACCTCAGGGTGCATCCTGCTCAGCGTTGGAGCTGGATGGTCCCAAGGTCCTTTCCAACCCCAATTATCCTATGATCCCATAACCCGGATGGGAAGCAGGAGAGAAGAGCATGAGCTGTTCCTGGGGAGTTACAAAGGTCCCCAGAACCGTGAGCAACCCCATTCAATTCATATCCCAACTCCTGACAGCCAATATCCACTGTCCTGCCCCCCAAACTAATTGATTTTATGCATGAGTGAATCTGAGGCCGTCATTTTGCTCTGTCTGCTGGTGGAGGCTTTGAAGTACAAACTGATTATGCAGGGAGCAAGCTGGGAGCTGGTTAATAAGTTCCTACAAAGTGTGTGCTGCTGGGAGGCTGTGTTAGGTTAAATGGGGGTTTATTGTTGTGTCTTGGACTTCTGCATGGAGACAAGTGGAGCAGCAGCGCAGGATGTCACCAGAGAGAGCTGCAATGGGAGTGATGGGAGTGCTTAAACACTACACAAGTGTTAATGATGAGGAGCCTCTGAAAACCTCACTCTTCACCTCGTTGGCTTGGTATTGCCTCACTTCAGGCAGGCCGATGGTTGATGGAGGAGGTTGAAGTGAAGCAGCTCAAGGATTCCACTGTTGTGGGGCTGAATGGAGCAAAGCACGAACGTGCTTCAGTCTGAGGTGGTTGTCTGAAGGTGCTGAGGCATCCTGGGGTGTGAGAGAGCTCTCAGCTGCTCCTGCATCAGCCCTTCCAGGGAAGAATGGCTCCTGGTTTCACCCTTGAGGTTCTCCTCCATCTGAACACCTCGGGCCCCCGGAGATGGTGGTGGCAAAGGGCTGAGGCATTAAGGATCTCTGTGGAGCATGTTGGAGGGGCTTGGAGCAAGCTGTCCTAGCGGAAGGTGTCCCCGCCCGTGGCACGGGTTGGAACTGGAGGGGCTTTAAGGTCCCTTCCATCCCAAACCCTCCTGGGACTGTGTCCGGGGCTGGGGCGGCCGCGCTACCGCCATTGTCCGGCAGGTGGCGCCGTGGCTCCGGCTGCCGCGGGGAGCGGCGGGGAGGCTCTGGGGGTTCGGGCAGCGCCGGAGCCGGAGGCTTTGGGGCTCAGCCCGGGGATGGCATTAACCCGGGGTTGGCATTATCCCGGGGATGGCATTATCCCGAGGATGGCATTAACCCGGGGATGGCATTAACCCGGGGTTGGCATTATCCCGGGGTTGGCATTAACCCGGGGATGGCATTAACCCGGGGTTGGCATTAACCCGGGGATGGCATTAACCCGGGGTTGGCATTAACCCGGGGTTGGCATCATCCCGGGGATGGCATTATCCCGGGGATGGCATTATCCCGGTGGCAGATGGCGGAGGCCGCGGTGTGCCATGGGGCTGGGGCTGCCCGGGCACGGGGCAGTGTCCCTGCTCCCGTTGCCGTTATCCCCTTTCAGTAACCCCGCTCCGCTCCAGGGAAGGGCGAATTCCCCCCCTTGGGGGCCGCAAACACCGCTGAGCAGACGGTGCAGGGTCAGTGTTGGAATCGCATCTCCTCCACAGCGCATCTGCTGCGGCCGGGATGCGGATTTCGGGTGCATGGGGCTTGCCAAGCCATGCTGCGGCTGTTGCCTTCCTGTGGGTTAGTTCCTGGCCAAACCCTGTGCACGCTGCCATGGAATTCTTTTGGTTACACATAACCAGTAAAGCATTTTGGAGCGGGCTGGGAGGGTTTCACCGGGTTAAAAGTGAGGTTTGGGAGCGATTTGTTGTTTGAGGAGTGAAGAGTCTCGATTTTATCCTCGTGTCTGGCAGGAGCATTGCAGTGGGAGGATACACACAGTAAGTGTCCAAGGCCAGGCTGGACACGAGCTTGGGGCAAGCTGCTCTGGTGGAAGGTGTCCCTGCCTGTGGCAGGGGCTGGGACTGGAGGAGCTTTAAGGTCCCTCCAATCCAAACCGCTCTATGATTCATGCGCTGACCTCGCTGCCGTTCCCCAAGCTGTATGTATTCCTACCATGACCCATGTGTTGCCTTTCCTTCCCCCATGACAACCATCATCTGTAACGGAGGGCAATGGGGGGGTTATTTCTGTGCCTGACTGGGCGCATCACACAGCCCCTGGTGCACACATTGACCATTGCTGCACAGTGCAAGGTTGGGTTTCCTCCTTTTGCCTTCCTCTGGAGCTCCTGAGCCAGGCCCTGGCTCCAGGAGGATGCAGCAATGAGGAGCAGCCATATCAGCCACGTTCCTTTGGAGTTAACAGCGGTGTCCTTCCCCTGCTGCCTCCAGAGTGCCTCCAGGCTTGCAGACCCCACTGGGCATTCCTGCTCATGGCCGTGGCCAGTTGGAGCTTCTCATAAGTGTTGGCACATCTGATTCATTGACTGTTCCCAAGGAGACCACGTATGCAGCACCCTGAGATAAGCAGCTTATAACCTAAAAGTGAATGCTTTAGAGCATCAGTGTCCCTTTCCCTCTTTCCATTGATAATGAGCTCTTGCTTCTCCCACCTTCATTTCACTCTGTTATCAGAGGATGAAATACTCTGTGTGGTGTCCTAAGCAACAGCCTGAGCACTCAGTGCAGCTGTGAAGCAGCCATAAACATCTCCCCTTCCTTCCATGGGGTGATAGACTCCATGCAGTGATTGCTGGACAGGGAAGATTAAGAAGCAGTCACTGTGTCTGCGCTATGGCATCAGAGCCTGCGTTGGTGTGGAGTCCCTGCTCCTCAAAGCACCTGGTTTTGAGCCAAGATCCACTCGGTTGATGTCTCTTCTCTCCAGGTCATTGCAATCTAAGCTTGTTTTCCAGGAGTAAACTGGGTCAGTGTGAGGTTTTGTGGGGAGAGGTCAGTGACAACGAGGGAAGCAGTTCCTTTCGTAGCAGAGAGGTTTTCAGACCATAATTAATGTGCCTTCTCCATACATGTATGTGCACGCACACGCTCAAACGTAGCTGGCTTTGATCTCTCCTGGGAGGCCAGAGAGCACTGAGAGTACAGAATCAGACTTCTTATTAGGGACAGTGCGTGGGGATAACAGCACTGCTTCCCCTGGGCTTTGGATCCACCCAGCATCTCTTGCTGGCCATGATAGTGCACAATGCAATGTGACTGCCTTAAATACACCAGCAAAGCATTGGGAGGGGAAGAGGGCTGGCTGCTGTCGGGCTGGCAACAGACACTACAATTAATGCCAAAGCCATCCGTGCCCACGTTGTGAACCCGCTGGCAGGAGCAAGCAGAGGCTCAAGTGATGCGGGAAGAGCGGCAGGTTGCTGTCAAAGCCACTGCCCCAGAGCTGCCTGTTGGTAAGTCCTGTGATTCTTCATGCCTGACTTGCAGCAAGTGCTGCTCCATTTGCTAAAGTGCTGCTTTGTGCCATCCAAGCGACACAAACGCAAGGAGCAATCCAAGTTCATGCATCACTGGTGTGTCCGTATGCAATCAAAGTGGGGAGCCGGGTGCTTTTAAGGAGGTTTTAAACTTTGGCTTCCCAGGACTGGAATGGAAAGAGTTGGGCATATCCTGCAGGGCTGAATGCTGCCGGGGAGATGGGGAAGTGCGCTGAGCGGAATCCCAGCTCCCAAGCTGCCAAGAAAATCATTGGACTGAGGGGTGAAACTCACTTTAGAGTAACATTTGCTTCCAGCGTGGGCTCCAGGAAGGAGCAGGGGCACTGTGGAAAGCCTTGTGCTGGGTCTTTGCACAAGAGCAGATTGCTTCATTCTGTCCAAGCATCTCAGGCGTTCGTTGCCGTCTGAGTGGATGTGGGTGATGCTGCGGGAGCTTTCACAACCCTCCCTCAAACGTCACCCTGTGTCCATCTGCATTTGCAACCAAATAACTCCGTTATGTGTGGGCTTTGTGGCCCACCCTAGGAGAAAACGACTGCAGCTTTGGTATCCTGGTGCCCTAACCCCATCCTTCGCTCCCCGTGTGCATTGGCCACCGCAAGTGGAGCTCTAAACCACCTCAAACATCCTCACCTGAAAGGGTCTACATTTGGATCCAGCAGCGTAACACACAGTTTTGTTTGAATACATGGGGTTCGAAGGTGCAGGCTTGGTCCTGGGTTGGGCATAGTCTTTTATGCTGTCTCCAAGTGGTTTGGGTCTGTAGCTTCGCACAGTGTGGTTTTAATTCGGGACAAAGCCTGCTTGCAGCTGGAAGCTCCTCGCATCCGAAGCAGCTTGCTGCACTCTATCCTGGAGCTCTTCCCTTGCCAATGGCTGCTGAGGAAAGCTTCCTGGGCATGTGCTGGAGCTTGGCAGCACTGACAGATCAGATCTGTGCTTGTTGAAGCTGCGCTGCTCTCAGAGTTAAATGTATAGCTCAGCTTCTGACAAAGCCTCCTAACGGTGTGGGCAAAGGAGTGTGAGCTTTGTGTTCCCAGCTTCCTCTGCATCCTTTGGCCTGAAACCCCTCTGCCTATCTGGGCAGTCTGTTCCTGGAGCCTGGCATTGGTCTGAGGGGCAGACAGCCAATAGGAAGAGGCAAAATCACAACTTCCCCTATAGTTTCAGTTGTTACAAGCTTGTTTTTGAGTATGGAGCCACCAGACATTCCCAGCAGGCTCGGGACCTGTTTCCCTTGGCTTTATGTTCCCACAGTAGTTAGTCCCCAAACACCTGCATTTCTAGCGTTGTCTCCTCGGGTAGTGGAAATTTCCTATTCCAAAAGCAGGCCATATGCTAGAGTGGGATGAACTAATAAGCTTCTGCCATGGCACAGCAGGGATGAATCCAAGTGTGGCTGCAGCGACGTCGGAGCGATGCTGGGTTATTTTTAATTAGCACTTTCCTCCAGGAAATCAGTGCAGTGAGAGCAATGCAAAAGATCAAGTCCCTTCATCAGCCTTGCTTTGGAGCTGCCTGGACGAGTGTCTCCAGACGCTGACATGCAGATGGCAGTGCTGAAGAGTGCGATGGTGCTAATTTCCCTTGTGTGGTGTTACACAGAGACATCAAGCTGTCAGCGTTCGGATGACATAAGAAGTGAAGCACTAGAGGTTGTGTTGGGGTTCTATCTGACCAGCTTTGCTCCCTGTTGTGGTGGGGCTCTTCCCCCTCACTGCTGTCCAGAATGTGAGGTGTGCTTTCTAATGAGACATCAATAGAGCGCAGGCTCGCTTTAAGCTCATGTCACATGTGCAAGGTGACAGGAGACAGTGCAGATGGCAAAGCACCTCAGATGTCCCCCTGGCTGAGAGCTGCTTGGAAATGCTAATGCTTTTTCAGGGAGTAACAGGGTTGATGTTCCTGATGGGAAGAGGGAACGGTGGGTTTGGGTGGTGCATCCACTTGGAGCTAATTTCACAGGAGGTGTTCAAGGCAGACATCCTGCTTTTCTCTCTTGTCATTCCTGTACAGGAATACAAGGAAGAGCACATCCCTCAGTTCTCTGAATGCTGCATCTACACGGATTTGGAATAACCTTTTTTCTTTGTAAGCTTTTATGGGTGTTTGGCTAGAGGCGATATCCACATTGTGTGCTAGAGCAAGAGGAAAGCTAAAGCTGCAGCAGAACTCCAGAAACACTGGCACAGAGAAGGATCCTTGCCTTAAGTATGAGATGATTGAGGATGTGTGCTGGAAGAGCTGAATCTATTCATAGACTTGCGAATGCCTGGTGGAAGGGGAAGGAGTGGTGCATGGCAGCAGGAACAGGCACAGCTCGGTTCTCTCTTGTGATCCTACAATGAAGAGTCTCTTTTTCAGGCTTATACAACTGGGGCTTTGCCTCTGATCAAGCCAGTGGTGCCGTTCCCCACTGTCCCTTGACTGCTGCATTTACAGTGGAGCTCTCTGAACCTACAGGTCACTGGGCTCTTGCACAATAGGCTCCCATAGTTACCCTACGCTGGCCCATAGACACTCCCTTAAGCCAAATAACAGCACACAAAGGCTGTTTACTTGGGACAGGCACTGTTCCTTGGGGTATGCTTTCAGAAACCACACGGTCTGTAAACATAATAAAATATGTAATAATGACCTCTCATGACAAAGTAATTGGTGATTTATAACAAATGACCATCTAACCTGGCTTGAACAAGCATGCCACCTCTTGCGTGCCAGAGAGAAGAGCAGAAAATAAAGCCAGCTTAGTGATTTCTGCCTCTTGTCATAGGACTCTTCCTCAGATTCAAAGCCAGGGACTCCAGGTTGTGTTCCAGGATAGGTCATCTGTCACCTGGCTCGAAGTGGATGAACTACATTCCAGGCTGTGTAAGAAGAGTGTCTTTCAAGTTGAACTTCCCTTGGTAATCAACCGATCAGTTTGTACTGATAGGGATCACATATGGAATTTCATGATGGACTGACGCTTGCCCTGGTCCTTGCAGCCTGCTGTCTGCTTGGCACCTGCTTTGCATCCTGGAGCTGGCTGCAGTTCAGCGGTAAAAGAATTCTGGACTGTTTGTCATTGTAAAGCACTTTGGGATGAATGGTGCTGCATAAATGGAAGGTTGTGATTAGGTATGAATCTGTTCTGGAATAAGAGTTTTTAAACGTGCCTTTTCCAGTAAGTCTTATTTAATATGGAGGGGGATTGATTTATCACTGTCTTGCTATGACTTTCTCCTACCCCTCCAGCTAGTATTGTGCATTGCAGATTATGCATAGCAGGAAAGGAAATGGTTGAGTGTCGATGGCATCGTGATTACACAGGTCCCTGGGATTTAAAAATCAAACCAAAGCTACTTATCCTCCAGTGGCTTCGGAATTCAACTTCCAAATGTTTTCCTCCAAACAAGCCTGTGACCCTGAACCTACCAGTCTGTGTTACACAACATCTTCTAGCTGCTGGGAACGGCCCTGGCTCGGTGCATGACCGACCCATGCCCTGCAGCAGATGCGATGCTGCGGGCGTTCCGAGCGGCTGCATCCGTCTGGGCTGTGCTGCTGGGGCCGGGAGGCTCTGAAGTCGTGCAGAAGTACTGACTTTGAGCCTAGGCCCTTTGCCTGGTGTTCAGTCCCTCCGGAATTAACCCAGATCTGATTAGAGGCACTAAAGGTCTTTAATTACTTGCCTTGAGTACTCTAATGAGCAGAAGAGAGAGGCCTTAGGACTCAGTTCTTGTTTTTCAGCTTTGTGCTCTGCTTTTGGCTTTAGCTGTACAGCAGTCAAACAGCAGCTGCCTGGCTCTTTCTGTATCAGACTGACCACAGATCTATGGGGAAGCTGAACCCTGCTAATACATTAATTCTGGACATTATCTGTGTTCATATTCAGCATTATTATACCAAATGCCTTGCGAGCATCACCTTCCAAATGATTCACAACGGATCCCAGGGTTGTGCAAAAACACACTTACCTCTTCTGCTGAAGAGTACAGAGAAGAAAACCCATAGAGACCTGAGTTGTTTTACTTCAAACAAAGCTTTGGTGGAGCGAAGCAGTTGGAGTGCTTCTGGAAGTGCTGATCTGCTTTTATGCCTGCTCTTTCTTGGGTATACCATGAACCTGGGAAGTTTTTCCCTAGTGATGCTTGGAAACTTCACCCAAGACATTAAGGCCTTGTGAATAAGGAGCGGCAGCTTTACCACAGACTGCTTAGTCAGATCTCTCTTTAATTTTAGATAGAAGGAATAGGGGTAGCCCTAGACGTGATTAGCTTGTTTGGTAACATTCATGCCAGCCATGGCAATAGATGACGTTTGTTTGCTTTGTGTATAATATCTGTAGCTTCTTTAGAATCAGGAAAAGAAAGGACTGAACTTAAAAGTTGGCTCATTTCTTATTTCAAGCTGATGCCTGGTTGGGATGAACTCGCTCAAACAGGTCTGTGTAATTAAAATAGCTCAGAGTAGAACTTCCAGTTCTATGTGTACAAACAGATAGGGAGAAAAAACAGAATGGTGGACTTAATGTGAAGAAATTACAGTCCTCTACTGCCCTGTGGGAGAATCGCTCTCCAGTCAGCTCTGCCGCAGCACTCACTTGGAGTTGGGAAGGTTCTAGATGGCAAGCACTGAACTTGCACCAGAGCAGAGCTCTATCGAGGGGATGTTGTTGGAACTATTGTGTTACTTAGACAAAAGCAGTCAGGTGTGGTTTTAGCTCACGAATTCTGTTGGAAACATCTTTGTGAGATGTCACCTTGCCAGCTTGGTGCTGTAGTGAGAGCGTGATCACACCCCTGGAAAACAAGTGGAATGTTGTGTTATAGAAGAGTTACCTGATTGACACCTGTAGGGCTGGGAAGCTATCAGGTTTGTCGGAGGGTTCTCTCAAACAATATCATAAAGAACCTAATAATTTAACTAGTTTAATACATGTACAAGATCCTGCTTCATCACTTTGATATAATTATATATCCAGATTTACTACAACCCAGAAGACTCTGTAGTCCAAGCCTTTTATTTTATGAGCCGACATAACATGGAAGTCAAACCAAGACATACACACACATACATATATATATACCAATATACATTTAAACAATGCAGAAGAGGTAGTACCATTAATTAGGAAATATATAACATGCAGCAAGAATACTGAGACAATTCAGCTCTGTTCTTGTTGCACCTCTTCCAAATATCACAAGAGGCTATAGAATGATTTATTCTGCATCAACTCAAATTTACAACCATGCTCTGTTCTCTTACATGCTCAGGCATCAAGTATTCTAAAGGCAATCCTTCAGATGACTAGCTGAAGAGGACAGTATTTGGTTCATGAGTTAAATGCTATGGCTATAACAACTTGGATAATGAGCTTTGAATCCATTACTTCTTATAGGATTGTCTGTACACTTCAGGATAGAAAAGGTTAGGCGTGAACACCAAGTATTTGACCTGATCTCTTGTTGTTCTTTCCCTAAGACCTAATCAGGTGACAGAGTTCCCTCTTGGAGGGATGTCTGTCCTGCAAGAGGTAGAAAATAACATCTAAATGGATGGATTTTGGTGTTGACCTTAGGAGTATCTCCGGTGTAGCCTTGAAGTTGTATTAGGAAGTAACAGTATTTAGGGTTTATCAGGGAGGTGAAAATGAACCTGATCTCTACAAAAACATGATCCTGAAAGATGAAGAAGGGAAGACTATAAGATAGTTCCTGAGTCTAAATTGAGGAGCATCCTAGCATGCCCCAGCTGCCCAGAGAACAAGCAGGAGAGCCCAAACATGAAGCCAAAGCTCCAATATTTTCAGGCGCTTACTTGGCAGCGCTATATACTCCAAATAGAAGCTTTGGGCAATGGTTTGACCACAAGAGCAGAGCTCTTTCATAACTTCATCAACCAGACCGACTGTTCCTTAAGATTTTTGAGCTGTACTTCGAGCAACTGAGAGACTTTGTACTGCAAATACTGTTTTAGGAAAGAAATAAAAATACAGTTAAGAAGGATTATCAGCTGTTGAGTCTTTAATAGAAATGCAGCTTCTATCTGCATTTCCAGCTCCAACCAAGGCATGGCTGCAGTCAGAAGATGCACACTAGGCAGATTCCAAGAGCCAAAGGAAGGCTACAGTGAAAGAGGAGGATGAGATGTTGCTATTTTAGGATTGGTTTCCAGATTTCCTCTATCATTTAAGCTCTGATGGACTAGCAGGAAAAGAAAAAGCTAAGCCAAGCAGCAGTACAACAAATGAAGGGGTGATATTGTAGGATCTTGTAGATTGTATTTATCTGATATATTCCTCCTCAGAGATGCAGGTTGTATCTTCATCTGTGCTTTCCTCCAAATCTGGCAAGTTGCCCCAGAGCAATACATTGACACCTGGTGGGAAGGAGGTAAGGAGACAAAGGAGTGAAGAAGAGAAAAAACACAACTATTTTGGGATTGTGACCTTATTTTTAAGATGTATAACTGTTTTCAGGGAAAATAATGACTCCAGTCATTGCAAAACCTGCAAGTCACATTCATCATAAATACATTGAGACTGTTTCCTATTTTCCTTCCAAAGTGATCTTGAGTGGTGGTGTTTACAGCATAATTAAGAGAATAACTCCTTGCCCACAGATGTATTTATATAGCTCATTCATGTAGCTGCTGATAATCCCCTCGTGCCTGATTTAGTTTGAAACACATTGATCTAAGACACAGGGTGACAGTGAAAGGTTTAGACAAGAAGTTCCTCCCGTCTGCAAGGAGGAGAGGTGATTTGTCAGAATGCTACGCATTCCTCAGGACTCAAGGCAAATGATTCCTGACACTTGGCAACCAAACAACACTTACCTGCAGAAACTAACCAGCACAAGCTGTAACTTCATATTGAGCTAATGAGGACTTGGTTATATAGGGGCAAAGTGACAACGTGACTCACCCAATGAGTGTCCTTTGGACAGCTGCTTAATAGCCCAGGAGAGGTACACATACTGCTATAAATAGCAGCTGCTGGCTCTGTATGTACTCCTTTATAATGCTGCTTCAGAAAATCCTGACTTCTGCCCACAAAAGGGGAGAGTTAAATTGTCTGATGAAGAGAAATTTCCACTTTGAAATTCTCATTTCCAAAGGAGTTCATGAGATTAGCAGCACTAACACTTGCCTTATACCTCCATATGTTACACTCCCTACAGATGCTTTAACTATATTGAGATGCCTCAATAGAAGGAGGTCTTAGAATTCCAGATTTTAGGGAAGAGAAGTGTTCCTTACCAGAAGGGTCTAGTCTGTTGATGCCAAAGACTGCTTGGCTATGAAACATCCAGAAGTGGCCATTATTGCAAGACAGCAGGCAAGGTTTGCAAGGAGAAATCACATGATAACCAACGATGTTACCACTAGGAAGACAAGGGAAATAATGAGCAACATGAATCCAAAAAAGACAGATGTTGTTGCCTTTTGCAGCTGAAGCTAATGTTTAAATAGCCAGGGTATTGTAACGCTCCTATTTTGATAGTTAAGGGAATGTAGTTAAACAAGCATCTTAAATATAGAGGGAACATCTGTCGGGAGTTACGGAATATCTAAGGTTTAGATCTTTGGCATCGAGAGCCACTTAGTAACCTGAATTGTGTAATCATTAGTTTACATACCAACAAATGGTGGGGTATTTGTGTTTTTGAAGCCCAATGATTCCACTGGAATCAGAAGTTAATCACACACCAAACATCCATCTGTACAGAATCACTGTACATGGGAGAGTATCAGTAGTAGGAGCAATGAGACTGAGAATATCAAAGCCTTATCTCCTCTCCCAGGTTGAAGCCTTGAACACCCATTTTTCTGTTTCCTCAGCCACACTCTGGTGAGATATTTCTTTATTTCTATCGAAAAATATTATCCTGTGTTCCTATCACAACCCCCCATCATTTAAATCTGAACCAGGCACAAGTCTGGATTATGAAACGGAAAGTATCATCTCAATTAACTGTGAGCCCTTTGAAAGTTGTTGTTTTTACCCTTCTATATCAGAAATTAATAAAGAGGATAAAAGAACTCCAAGAACTTTGGTGACAGCATGTTCCATCTGCTAGCAACAGCTAGATCTGCCAAGAGGATGTTCTATTAATTAGAATATGAGTAACTGCTTCTTCCTGCGGCCTTATTCACACAAGTCTCTCTGTGTTGAAGCAGACATTTAATCAGGCAGGTGGCACACAAGCTTTCCCTCTACTCACAGTACTGACAAGGTTGTCACATCTCCACTTGGGACTTGCACAGAAATAGACTGGCAGCCAAGCCCAGAAGTAGTGGGCTGAGTTTCTATCAAGCAGCATTACATTTGAAGTAGCGAATGCAATCTGTTCATTCAGCCCTCAGCTCTTTGCGCTGCAGTAGGCTGCAGTGGAGAGGCTGGACACATTGTGGTGTGCTTGAGGAGGCATTAGTGTCATCCAAGGGCATTCTTACCACTTTAAACACGCAATGTTCTTCAGTTTGCATTTGCAGATGTCAGTAAAATAGCAGCTTCCAATGAAATCAACAGTGCTAGACGGGAAGAAAGTCAAAATAGAGAAGTTTAGATGTGGCTGTGATTCCCACTATGATGTTTTGATAATTCAGGTCTGAAATCACAAAATGATGTTACCATTAGTCTTGTATGTCTGTTTTATTTTAAACTCTCCCAAGATCACACAACCCCATTTCCCTATCAGCTACCCACCATACTCATATGGAAACTAAAAGACACCCATGTGACATTGTATGAATCAGGATCACAAAGTGGTTTGAGTTGGAAGGGACATTAAAGCTCATCCAGTTGTATGGGCAGGGACACCTTTCACTAGAGCAGTTTGCTCCAACCTGGCTTTGAACACTGTCAGTGATGGGGCAGCCACAATATATCCTGAATCCTCACAAATGAAACCAGAAAGTGCTGCCTCTCTTAATGCTTGACTAACACGTGCTCCACACCGCAGGCTGCAGGGCACTGCCAGTCCAAAACTCAGATTAGAGACATTGCTCTAGTTCCTGGTGAATCTCAGTTGAGACTATGGAATAATAGCTTAAAGGCTAGGACAGCTAAAACCAGACCTTTGATTTCTTATCTCCTTTTTAACCTGTAATTTCTTATTACCATGTTATTTTGCAACCTGATTTCCTTAGTATTCAAATATTGTTATGGGAAAGCATCATGCAAGCGGCGTGGAGCAGGAGAGCCATCCTGGAGCCAGTGCACGATCAGGTTTGTTCTGTTCACGGGGATTTATTTCAATTTCTAATCTTTGCTGCAGGAAAGAGCTGCACAACTCCCTGCGGCTTCATCTACCGCAGCAACAGATCAGATGAGGGCTTTGATTTCTGGGTGAGGGACAGCTTCGCTCTCCCTGTCCCGTCGGGGCTGAAGGAGAGCCGGATGGACCTGAGGGCTCTGAGGGCCTTTCCCTACCGGCAGCACGTACTGAGGGCGGTCTTGTGGACCCGGGGCGGCCTGGCCCCGCTTGTCCGCCTCCCCCGTGGCTGACAAGCTGCAGCGCCCGGGCTATGGGGACCCTGTGGGGGCTCTGAGCGTCCCGGCCGCCCCCCGGACCCCCGCGCTTACCCCGATGGCGGGATGTCGGTGGAGTAGAGGTCGATGTCGGTATCTGCCAGCAGCACGGCCTTCATCCCCCGCGTGCTCAGCACCTGCTGGCAGAACCGGCAGCACAGCACCGACACGTACCGGTCATCGAAGGTGCAGCTGCTGACCGACATGTCAGCGGCCACCTCCGGGCTGGACCCCGCCGGCTGCCGCTCCCTTCCGTTGGTCCAGTCAGGTCCGATCCGGTCTGGTCCGATCCGGTCCGGTCCGGTCCGGTCCCGACCCGACCCGACCCGACCCTGTCCTGCCGCCGCCAACGGCCACGCTCCCTCCTGTCAGTTTGAATTCCCGACCTCCATCTCCCATTGGGAGTGCCAGGCACCGCCCTCTCTATCTGATTGGTGGAGATCCGCAGCGGGGCCCGCCCGCTGCTTGCACGCCATTGGAGAAGACGGGTGGCACCGCCCCTACTGCCTGGATATTGGTGGAGGGGAGCGCCCTGCCTTGATCCCATTGGCCACGCCGACAGGCTATTTGCATACCTCGCCCCGCCCTTGCTCCGACCTGGGGCGGACGTTAACTGCGCGGCCCGGCGGGGCGGAGCGACAAGGGGCGGGACAAGCTGAGAGACGAAGCATGTGATTGGCTGAAAATCCCGTCACTCTCATCCAATCCTCTCCGCTGATTGGTTTGTCCCCGCGGAGGGAGGGGGCGGCGGTGGGCTGCTGAGGGGGCCCCGGGTGGCGGGCGCCAGCGGC